>CAJQZJ010001969.1:5362537-5519337 GCA_907164525.1 Lophiomys imhausi
ACACACACACACACACACACACACACACACACACACACACACACACAGAGAGAGAGAGAGAGAGAGAGAGAGAGGAGAGACAGAAGGTTTTCCCAGTCCACATTTTTGAGATTTCTCGTAAGCGTTTTTCAAGCTTTGCATTCATTTTACAACTGAAAGATATAGAATGATTTAACCTTTGGTGGTTCTTTTCCCTGGAAGATGTTTTTGATAATAACAGTGTGCATTGTTGGTTCTCTGAGCTTCATCACAGCAGACTTTCCAAGTAACACTGAAATCAGTAATGTGCTGGAAACACACTGCCAGTGAACATATGAAGAGAAGGCATACTCATTCAGCTAATTTTGCACTAGCAGGAAATGCTTTGCCAGGCCTCCTGGGTTAATGGAGACTCAACCGTGACATCCACCATTTGCAAGTTTCTACCTTGAGCCAGTTTTTTAATCTTCAAATTATGAGGTGCGGTGTCTTTAATAAGCTACTTTTATGAGAAGGGAGTTATTCCAAGAGATTTAACATAGTCCCCATGAAAGGATGCACAGGGCTGGAACTCATAAACACACAAATACACACACCTTTTCTGCCTCAAGAGTTTACATATGTGAGTAATCCTGTGTTGCTGCTGTGGTTTTCTTCTCCATCCCTGATGTTCTTGTGCCTCACAACTGGATTGATTTCATTGCTTGTATTTGCCTTATTCCTGTCTTATTGATAGGCCACTATTAGCCAGTTATTTGATAACGAGCTGCATCGACCTCCGTCCTTGCTTGGAAAAGTACTCATTTCTTCATAACTCTCATTTGGCTTAACATTAAAGCTGACAAAGGTTATTGACGATGATTTGGACCTTTTCAGTATGCAAATTTCTAATGGCACAAGTGACTTTCTATCAGCACAATAGAGTGCTTAACTGTTCGTTTTATCACTGCATGCTCAATATGTTAAGCTGTAAAACAGAATATTTTAATTGACATGAATTACTCAGCTTGAACAATGAATGTTAAAATACTAAGTTCCAAAATGCAAGCTTGTTGCTGAACTGTGGTCTGTGCCCTTTGTGAGCAGTAAAGCTATGTTTCCTGTGTCTGAGAGCACAGGAAATTGATCAGTGCATCTGACTAACTTTAGGAATCTAGTGCACTTAAGTAGCATGTGGTAGTGTATTTTAAATAAATGTAATATGAATATGGCTTTCTTGGATATATACAAATAATTCAATATATGTATATTTAATTACTACAAAATAATGATGCTGGCAGTATTGATAAGCAATACAAAACAAGGTAAAATTTAAAGGAACTGATGTGTTCATGTCTAGGGGTCTTGATCAGGTTACTTTTCTCTGCTAGTTAAAAAATTAAAAGGCATGAAAAATCTTGAGCTAAACAGTAGCAGAGAAGAAATGTCACAGCAGACAAAATTAGCAATTGAGGAAAAGCTTTTTTTTAGTGGGGTGAGGAAGCACACACATACAGCAGGCACACCGAAAAACATAAAAAAAAAAAAAAAAGACCTCTGAAAGCAGATGAGGACACTTCGGAACTCTAGTGTTTGCTGTCTTCTCTGGGTTGTTCAATCTCTAAAGGCTCCTCCTCTCCTGACTCCTTTAGAGTTGGTTGGTTGGTAGGAAGATCAGATGGCTAATTGGCCTAAAACTGTTGTGTTACCTTGTCCTGATCTAGCCTTGCACTTGTTGAGCCAGTCCATCAGCAGGGGCTCTACTGCAGAAGAAAAAAAGTCTACAAGGATTTAGTTTTAAGCTGCCAGGCCTGGTCTCAGGTCAGGAGGGTAAGGAAGAAGCCAGCCATCTTGGAAGCTCACCATTTATTTTCTAGCTATGTCCCTCTCCCTGTCTGTCTGCCTACCAGGGAATCTGTCTGACTCCTAGTCCTTCAGGTGGGTGCCGAATAAAGCCATTGACAGAAATATTTCTACAAGATCTTTAACACTGTTCCTAATGAATGGTATCACAGGATGCTAGTGGTTTTGCCTCCCTCTCTTTCCTCTTCTTCCTTCACTGTATGTGTTTGCACGTTGCTGCTGCTGCTGCTGTTGCTGCTGCTAGAGATAGAAGCCTGGGCCTTTGTGTGTGCCCAGTGAGTGTTTTACCACTACATTACATCCCTAGCTCTGTTGAATTTTTCAAAACTATTTTCATATAAAGACATTTTGGGTAAAGTGGGTGAAAGTTTCTAAGTGTTAGAGCTGTTTAAAAATGAATTTGAACATTTTGTTAAAATGATCACCAAAACAGGGCAGGGGTTTTCAAAACTCAGGTTGAAGCCAGGCATAATGATTCACTCGTACAATACCAGCACTTAGAAGGTTGAGGTGGCAAATTTGTCCAATTTTAAGGCCATTTGGGCCACCTAATGAGTTCCAGGAAATGCTGGACCATATCTCAAAAAAAACAAACAAACAAAAAACCCAAAGAGTCCTTAGATAGGCTGAATACATTTACTTTTTTATAATTTTTTGTTCGTTATTGTCCCTAGGAAAGTTCAGTGTGTACTAGCCCAACTACACCTGGAATGCAATTCTACTCAGTATCATTTAAACGTGAAGATGTATGGTTTTATCATCTTTCACCTACATGTGAACCTGAGCCCTGGGAGCCGGAACCTCCTGTCTGCCTGGTTTTATTCATGTCTGTGTGCTGTGGCAGGAGAAGCCTGGCCGTCAGGTGTGATCTCACGTCTGGTGTTCCTTTTACAGATGATGCAGTCCCTCAAGGCACTGACTGAAAACGCAGATGCCGTGTACGAGAAGATCGTGCACTGTCAGAAGGCAGGTGAGTGACAGTTTCCCTTAAACAAAACTAATACATCATCTGTTTTCCTCAGAATTATGCCTTCTTTTTTGCTGCTCTGTCAAGAAGAAAAATAAATCAATTATTTTTCCATGGCTAAAGAAAACACTAATTCAGTGATTCTCAATCCCAGATAAAGGATTCACCTGGATATATCAACATTGGCCTAAAGTATTGTCTAAGAGATTGATAACTATTAAAAATCTACAGATAATCTGAGCATGGTGGTTTACATCTGTAATCCTGCATTTGGGATTCTGGTATAGGAGGATGGTGAATTTACATAGTGGGGCCTTGTCTCCAAAACCCAAAATCTCTGGGCACTTCTAACATGAAACTATGATTAAGAGCCTGTGTTAATCTCTTCCTAAGCTGTGTTTGCTGGCAAACCTCCTGTCAGTTACTTGTGAGTTTCAAATGTGGCGAGAGAGACTGGAGCAAAGGATTGGTTCTTAACAAGGAGGCCAGGAACAGCTAGCTGTTTAGTGTGTTTGCATTTTCAGGTGTTTGATAAATTACCAATTTAACAACAAATGTCCTATGCTATACAATTCTGCTTATGTAAACAGCTTCAATAGACAATGGGATTATTTTGCAGTGAACTTCTTATAAGTTTAAAATGTCATATAGTAAAAGTACACTGGACTCCTCACCCTGTTAGGCAGTGTAGCTTAATGGCATAGCTCATTGCAGAGAGTAAGCTGTTGCCCATGAACACATGGCTGCTGGGACCCACAGCTTGCTGCTGCCACCTAGCCTTGTGAGAGAATATGATACCAAGATGGGTCGAGGCAACATCAAAACTTTAACTCTATATTCTTTCCACTTTCACTCCATAGAAAGCAAGGCTTTTAAAAATCACAAACTTGAGCCCTCATAAACCAGGAACCATCTGTAGATATTTGTAGCTATAATAATCTAAAAGTTATCTTATATTGTAATAAAAATACAGTGCTTTCAGTTCTCCAGTTTCAAGTATTAGATTGGAAAGTTCTAACATGAAGAACATTTAAAGTTTTAAATTGGGCTGACCATGCTTCTGAGATTTCTTTAAAATAACGATTTTTTTATAATTACTGTGCTTCTTAAAAGTCATTTTTTTCATAAATGAATTAAAGTAGGTTGAAAGTAAAGGCATGTGTGAAACTTTTTGGTATTTGTTTAATGAATATTCATATTGTGACTAATCAACAAACTCATAAATCCTCTTGGAGTTTTTTTTTTTCTTCAGTAAAATACTGTTAGCAAAATGGTGTTTTTGTTTTGAGTCCTTTCCAAGCTAGTTTTCCCTACAATATCCATCCAAATGGCATTTTTGCATGTCATTATCCTGCACAGAATCATGCACTAGATTACCAAAGGTGTCTGGATGCAAATCTGATTGCCTAACTTCACAAACAAGGCCATCAACTAAGTCTCCTACCATTTTGCCAATATTATATAAGATTCATCATATTCCATCTGCTCCTACATTTAATAAATATGTTTGCATAAGGCTCTCGGTAGCTCTTGCATACCAAAATGTGAAAAATAAGTGTGTCTAGTTTTATACTTCTAGAATCTTCATCATACTTAAGATATGAAAATATTTGTGGTGAAAATGTTGAGTACTTAGTGTGTCAGTAGTCTCAGTCACTCATGAAGTGGTGCACAGCCACTGATGTTTTGAGAATAATGGGGGGGCGGGGAGGGTGACCAAGTGAAAGGCTGCACAGCTGTGTGCAGAGAATTTTAAAAGGCAGAATCGGATTGGGGCAATAGACATTCTTGAGAAGAAGCAGGGAAGAAGGAAGGGAAGTGACTTGTCACAGGCAGGCTGTCCTTCCCCTTGCCTTTCTTTCTCTGAATATTCTTTCTACCCATCACATTCCACAAGCTCCCTTTAGTAAGACTCCACCATCCTCTGCCAGCCTGTAGTACTTTTAAAAGTGCCCAGTGTTTCTGGAGAGCTTTCATGATTCTACTGATGATGATACTGAAGCATTCTGTTCAGTCCTTCCATCCACTTGTTTCCTCTAGTTGATAGAATGTCAGTTATTGTGCATTTTAGTAATGCGTTCCATCTTCTGAACAGGACAGCTTCCTACAGCACCAAGATTGTATATTGTTACACTCTGTATCTTACCCAAGACATCTGTTGTAACATTCTGCGCAGAGTGGTGGCTTGAATGTTAACTAACAAAATGTGACTTGACTTTTATTAAATATTCTGTTAAACACATGTATGAGTATTTTGAATTTTGTGGAATTTTAGCAGGAACTATTTATTAATTCAACTATTTGATTCTGTTAGTTGTGTGAATTCAGTGGTTTGTAACATTTGATGATGTCTTCTATAATGGGCTTTTGTTGTTCAAAAATTTTGATAAGGAAATGTGTGCTATACTTAGCAGAGTGTCATATACCAGGGGTTGTTCTGGTGAGGAGTGATAATGACCACTGTGTTAGGCTCCAGGTGCCCTAGGCATAAAGATATTAAGAAGCAAACCAGGCTTACCTTTGGTTACCCGTGCCACCTATGCAAGAATACCTAGAGCCCTGGTCTTTCATCTCTCATGTCTACAGGACATGTAGTTTAGTCACATGACGAATTGTTAATTTGTATTGAGTTCAAAAGACATCTGCATAAGATTTTACTAGAAGTAATTGTTACTCTGCTTCCAGAACTTCAGTCTTGAAAGGAAAGGTACAGATCACCAAAATGTCATAAGAAAGAACTGAGGAGTATTTCTAGCTTTTAAACTGAAATTTATACTCATACTAGATAACATTTCATTTAAACAATTCAGTGGAAATAGGAATTCTGGCCAGCATGCACTGCAATCACTTTTTAAGAAGTACTTCTAGGCTTGGGTTCCTTGAGCTTTAGCAGATTTGGGGGGAGAGAAATGTAATCTTGGTATTAAGTGGAGAGGGAGTTAGGCAGGCAAGGTGCTCTCCCTAGTGAAGACCTCCAGCCATGATGGACTGGCAATCTGCAGGCCCGCAGAGGGACAGAGCCTTGCAGGGCAGGAGAACAAGCCACAGGAACAGCACTGGTTAGTGGCAAGGCTTCTGCAGTTGATTCTTTTGGGGGAAGCTGGTGGCAGAGAGAATTGGGGGGTGAGGAAGATTTTAATAAGAAAACTCTGTTCCTAGGAATATGAAGTACTCAGTGAAAGGTAAGATGTTACAACACACACACACACACACACACACACACACACACACACACACACACACGTTAAAAAATACAAGCAAAGTGAGGTGAGGATGGCATACTTGATTTTAAGAAGAGGGTACATCCTTTTCTGAGGCACCAAAAACAATGTGACTTTTAACAAAAGCTAAGACACAAAGGAGAGTATTGCTCAGGGAAGCACTGCCACAGGGGAACCTCAACTTGGGATGAGCAGGTGGAAAAGGGAGCTTAGGGCAGGGATGGGACATTAGTTCATGAGGCTCAGCAGTACCACCTGAAGGTGCTAGCTACAAACTGGATCATGCAAGGTGGTGCAGGAGGCAGAGTCTGAACACCATGTGAGTAAGACCAAGAAGTAAGAAATGACAAGGCTATTCAGGAATGAGTGTGTACAAGTGAACACACCCTTTCTCAAGTGCTCAGGAACACATGACCTGAGCAGGAACCTGAAGAGGAAGAAGTATCATAAAAGTTATTCTTAAAACATTTATAAACACTGATAAAATCTGTCAAATTCTTCTAGAAAAAAATCTTTCCCTTTCATCTCTTTCTTTTTCTCTTTCAAGTGCTAAAACCATAGCCTTGTCTTGACTTATGGGTTTTCTTCTTATCACTAAATTGATTTGTCTCATGAAGGCCAGAAAAATGAACTAGAAGGAAACATATGTTTTTATTGTGTAGTTTTAAGTAGAAAATTGTCTCAGGAAGAGACTAAATCAATTATGTAGTTCCTGTTAAAGAATTAATACCTTCATTTAATTTCCACTCCCTCTTGAAACCTCATTAAAATGACCCCAGGGGCTTCTTTTTCTTTTTCGTTTCTTTGTTTCTGTTTTTTTTGTTTTGTTTGTTTTTTAAGGTGAAATCCATAAAGACAAAGAAAATAGGCACAGCAAGATTTCAGAAACTGAAGTGATAATTGCTTATCTGCAAAAGCTGGCATGGTGGCAGTAGTCCTGGGCGGGTGTCTAAAAAGCAATCTCATTCACACTGCAGACCGCTTGCTTGTGTGAGGAGGCGCCCTCTTGTCAGAAAATGGGTAAGGGGATAGAAAAAGAGAACTATCTGAAACTGGATTAGGAAGCAGTTAGAACTGTGTGTCCTGACAATAGCAAAATTAAGAACAAATATCTCATCCTTCATAGAGATAAAGCTTGAAAACACTCTGACAGCTTAACAATCTAAACCTGTTCTTAGAAATGGGAACATAATACTAAAAAAAGAAAACAAAATCAGCTAACAGAATTGAATGTGGTGGCTTCATGAGGGGAAGGAAATTGGTGACAACTATTTGTCTCCAAACTGTTTTGGCAGAGTTCTGATCAAAATAACATGAAATCTGAGGGGAAAACAAAAATAAGTAAAAACTAGAATGTAAAAGCTGACATGAGAGCTGAGGCATTCCTAGAATTGTGGCCAGCACCCCTAAGTCTTAGGAGCACATGGTCTACAGAAGCCCTGCGTGAGCTGAGGCCTGTGGGCTGGCTGTGAGAGCCTGGTTCCTTGTCTCTAGTATTCTCTCAAAATGAGTCTCTCAGGGGTCCTGGCTCTTTCAGGATGACTGGCCAGGGAACACTCAGTTCTAACAGAAGTAAACCCAGCCAACCCAACCTCTGTGTGCAGAAGCTCCAAGAGGCTCACACACAGGCCCTGGATGCAGCATTTCTGAGTGAAGGGGCCTAAGTCCTCCAAGGAGTAAAAATTTTATCACCCTTCCTGTTACCTGTTTAGTGGAACTTCTTATAATCAGTCCTGTATAGCTCTGCTATCTTAAATATGTTTTTAAATTTTTATTTTAAACTTTTGTGCTGATGACTGGACCATCTTGAGGTACATCTATAGCAAGGCTGTGACTGGTTTCCCCAGGAGCCTCAAGCCTGGAGACCCTGTTTCCTGTTCATCTGTGTCCCACTTACTGTATGTTCATGCCTTTTCCCTCTGGTGAATATTAATAATTTTATTTTTATATCCTTTTATTCAGCTCTCATTTCCTTCTCATTCACACTAGGTTTCCAAGCTACCATTTGTATACTCCTCTGTTATCTCTCTGTGCTGCTTCCAGTCTGCTGAGCAGTTGGCATCTGCCCTGTGACCAGAATGGTCAGATTTCTTGCACTTACATCAGATGGGGATCTACACTCTTGTGTGTGGGAAGGATAAGCAGAACATCAGACAAATCTACATTGTCCACATTCAAGTGAGAAGCCCTGTTTTTATTTGTGGGCCAGCTCCTTACAGCTCATGGTGTTCCTGGGGCTGCAGTCACCAGATGAGCAACTTGTCATCATCATCACATGGCTTTTTCACATTTTTGTTTAGACCAGAACAGAGAACTGCAACTCACCAGGAAGGTCCCTGCTGATAGCAGTTCACTAGTGTTCCCTCTAGAAAGATTCACAAAAGGAAACTCAGCAGGCTTATGACTTGCTTTGTGATGTCTGAGTGTTTCTCAGCTCTCTCACAGAAGTAAAACCCGCTCCCTGGGAGGTATCCTCATGCCCTCTGTTCAGTGTCTTGGTCTGTGACTTTAATCTCTTGAGCCCTTCTCTCCCTCACTTACTAACAATTAGTTCTTAGCTGAAAATTTACTTTGCTGTTGGTCCTAAAAAGTTCTCTAATCAGACAAAATCAACACAAGACTATCTGTGTATGTTTCAAAAGATGGAAACTGAAATCAAAGAGTATAATTTATAAATGGTGTCAAAACTTAACTAGATTGCATAATTTCAGTTTATTTCCAATTCTCCAAATTCGGCACAGAGGGCTATTTCCTAGAAGATGGAATCTACATGGCAGAGACATTTAGGACATAAGTTGAGTTAACTTACCAATAACATTAAAAATGCAGTGGCACAACACACTATCCTGAAAACAAAATGTGGCCTTCTGATCATTTTCTCTAACCAGTCACATACAATAATTATGTATAGTGGCATACCGTTCCCTGATAGCAGCTTAGGTGCAGTGACCTAAAATCATTTGCATGAGCAGTGCTTTAGAGTGACTTGAGTTCAGCTGCTTCCAAAGATTAACAGATTGGATAAGTCACTTCATATAATGCTCCAGAATGTGTCAATTACAGAATATCTGCATGAATTTTCAGAGAAAGGGAATGGTTTCTTAACTCTTTACCAAACTCTGAAGGTAAAGTGCATCACTTTGAAAACAAGGCCCTAGGAGGCTGTGTCAGACACCACACAGATCTCCTTGGAAAACTTAATGTGTATCTTCATCCCTGCAGTGAGATGACTGAGCATCAGTGATCTCAAGGGAGCCTTTTCCTCACACACTCAACAGACCCTCTCTGAGACATGTGCCAATTGATTAGTAATCATTAGCGAAAGCTCTCAGTAGCAAGGCCATCAGCATTCCCTGCTGTTTATCACCCTCCTCTGTCACCCCCTCATAAGGAAGTATAGGGAAAGGATCACAAAGGTGACAACTCATTCGCAGCACAAAGTTCTCAAACATCTGCTGTCTAGAGCTCCATCGCCTGGAATATCCACTTACTCAAGCAGACATCACCCTTTGCACTGGTGATTCTTCAGAGGACAGTCAGAACTTCCTGGAGATATAATCCCTCTAAAATACCACTTACACTGCTGAGGAACTGAACTAGTATGACAACACTACAGTCTGAGAATTCTCTTTCTAGGGAAAAGTAGAGCAGACTTTCTGGAACATCTTTGGCCCTATAACTTTCCCATTTGCACTCATGGGACATAGTGACAGCTCAGAAACAGAAATGGACTGACTGGGTGACTGAGTAATTGGCTAGTTATCCTTCCAAGACATTGACTCCTTTTTTGTATATAACTTTCACTGGTGACATTTTTCCTGTGCCACAAATGAAGGGAAGGGAAGTTGCAGGGGGCTTTCCCTTCCTGGTATGCATGTCATCTGATCAAATTCCAAAGCTGTACTCTGGCTATGTCTTCCCCTGCTTTTCCTCTGTAAACACTGTCTCTTTCTCTGAACACATTCTTTTCATATAAATAGCAACTCGCTGGTTCACACAGCTGCTGAAGGTGTAGTCCTCCACTTTTACCTCTGCTACTACCTCAAGAGCTGCATCTGTTACAGCTCACTGCTACAGCTGAGAGCCATGATTCAAGTCCACAGACAAATCCCTTTTTGCACACAAATACTAGAATACGTTTAAAAATCGCTCATACCACAATAAGTATCATTAGATCCTCGATAAATTAGCATAGATGATTTCTAGGGATTTTTCCAGCTCTCAAATAGAAGTCCTTATAATGAAATCATTACAATATAACATAATAAATATAGTAATATAAAATATAATATATAAGGCACCATAGCTGCTGAAGGAATAGGATATTTTAGTTTAGCAAAATTTAGAGGGATTTATTATGAAGGTGTACTGTCAACATATGTGAGTGTATTAATCTAACTAAAGGGAACTATTTGGTCAGGACACTGAAGAAATTGGGTTCGGAAACTTAGGTTGGGCAAAATAAAGGAGCTTGATGCTTTTAGGACAGCATTGTAATGTCTGATTCAGGGAACACTGATTGCACTTCCCTAGAAACCCATCGTAAGAGCTTACTAGTTCAGCCCATTGTGTTCCACTCTTGTGATTATAAAGCCCCTGTTTCAATTTCTGTCAGTGTCTTGAGCACTTCAGGAAGTTTAAAGGCAGTGGGGACACTAAACAGATAGAAACCCATGCAGGGATCCTGGTTGATCCTTCTCTTTCTTGGGTATTCTGTTCTCAACAATGGAAGAATATAAATGCCTGAGGTGTTAGCCTAAGCAGGAAGTAGTTATAAAGCTCTGTTTCGTGTGCGATGCACATGGTGGCCACAGTAGCCTGGCCAAGTGGAAATAGCTCTTGATAGCTCTTGGATTATCAGAGCAGTTTACAAAGCTTGAAGCAGAGGGCAGACCTTTGTGGCAGAAATCCAAGTGGAGGAGCTGCTTGAATGGCAAAATTCTCTTATGAAGAAAGGGCTGGAAAGAAGTGTGGGAAATCCCAGGGCATGATCAAGTCTATGATTCAGACCAATATCTTCACCCTTTTGGTGGTTTGTTTTTGTCAACATTACACAATCTAAAATCACTTGGGGAATAAGCCTCTATGAGAGACTCTACATCAGGTTGGCCTGTGGACATGTTTCTTAGTAATTGTCTTTATTCCACATTAACTTATGTGAGATCAGTCACTATGGGTGGCACCTTCCCTGAGTCTGAGTCCTGAATTGTATAAGAGTAAAGAAGGCCAGATGAATACTAGGCACACATGCTCTCATTTCCCTCTGCTCGCAACTGGAGATATGACAGAACTGGCTCCTTCAGGTTCTGCCACTGTGTCTCCCTTGCAGTGATAGACTGGAACCTGGAACTGAGAGCCACATAAACCTTTCTCTACTAAGATGCTTTGTCAGCATATTTTATCACCGCAGCAGAAAGGAAGGTAGGCTAACTCTGAAAGCTTAGCAGCACCCTCTCACTGATCCCAGGCCTTGCTCTACTTTGTCTTCATCTCTAATAGTCATTACCTTCTAGCATACCTTACTGTTACTTGTATTCATAAACAATATCTCTTTTCTTTCATCCAAGCTATAAAGTCCTCAGGCTTGGGTGTCTATTTATTCTTTGCACACACCATATACCAAGAGCAGTGCCTGGGAAAACTTGCACAAAGCAGGAAACCTCTCTGCCATCACATGGCTGTTGAGGCTGGGATACAGTCACAGGGCTTTCTACTGAGCTCTTAAGTCAGCACATGTGGTTATTAGACACATTGAACAATTTCTGTGTGGTCCAAACTAACAATCTGAAGGTTAGGCTGATGATACTTACTAGGAAATTACTTATGAGTAGTAGCATAAAAAGAGGGAATGAGTATGTCTTTGTCCCATCCTTGAAACATTGAGCTGCTATTTACCACTGTAGTAAACATGGGCAGGTATGAGTTTGAGAGGAAAAATCAGGGTTTGTTCGGGGTTAAGTTAAATGCGATATGCCTAACTCACTTCCCAGTATAGGATTAAGAAGAGAGGTCTAGACTAGAAGTAATAAGTTTGGAAACCATAAATGTAACGGTGCCCTCAAGTGCTTCTATGTGAGGAGATGCAGAATAGGATACGCACTTGAAGTGGAGCAGCCTGCATGGCCAGGTGAGGACTAACCTGCAGGAGACGAGGCATGCCCAAGGCATGCTGGCTGCCCTCCATCAGATCAAGTGGAACAAGAAACCTCAGAGCCCTCTAATGCACATCCTGAGAACTTGGTGAGGAGGTCAGGGAACGTGGTAACTATCTCATAGCTGACATGTGTAAATTGGGCTCAAGCTTAGGAAAGCCATATGGAAAATTTCAGAATTGCAAATTAAATATATTTTGAGTCAGCAATTCTATTTCTTAGGATCTTTGTACAGAAATGACTGTATATTTGGCAATGTTTTCTTTGTAATGTAGAGAACTATCTAAATATTCAACAAGAAGTCCGTGCTAAGGCGCATTATACATCTGTATAATGAACATTAGATATCACCATATGCATATATGTGCATATATATATGCTTATTCACATGCTGTATGCATATCTGTAAAATATGCACATACTGATTTTATAAAAATACACATTACTTGCAATATTTTTTTTAAAAGCTGGGGCTAGAAAAATAGAGCCTATGGCTATGGAAGCTCCTCTCTGGAAGGTTCTTGAGAGGTAACAGCCCAGCTGGAAAGGGACATGAAAAATGATAGATGAATCAAGGAAAGACACTTTTTGTGTATTGGTTTGTAGGCTTATGCTTTTTAACTTGTTGAATAATACTATCTGTGCAGAAGTAAATAAGATGCACAAAAATTGCAGACCATCTGCATGGTGTGGTTATTTATAATAATAAATAAAATTACTTATTTTCAATTCTTTAGAACAAACCTAGGGTTTTGCTAATGCTTGGGAAGTATTCTACCCTCTCACCAAAGAAGGGAAAAGGGCAAGCAAGCCTGGTTTCCATACCTGTGGTAAGGTGGCCTCTGTACCTCTCTGTGACAGGACAGGAGGAACGTCTTGCTGAACTTAGTGCGTCTTCTATTACCCAGATGAATCACGTGTCTGTGCATGGCAGTTAAATTCCACAAAGCATCGAGTTATGCAACTTCACTCACCTAGATTTACCCAGATGGAAAACGCTGGCAGAGGGAGAGAGCCTCATATAATTCATTCACAAATTGTACTGCTATGGATGTGGCATTACAGGGATTTTGCCATCCATCTGGTTTCAGGGCTATATTTAAGAGACCTGGTTTATCTATTCTGTCTCATGTGGAATGGGATTTAACAGTTCAAAATCCTTCTTAAAATAATTTGGGCTTTTGTTAATGCCAAGATTGTTTTAGGAAGATGGCCAAGAAAAGGAGACTACTGACTGGAGCCCTTTGGGAAGTAGCTAGGCATTTCAACAACTCCATAGAATGAAAATGAAATACCCCTGTGCTCACAGCATGCCCATACCACACCTCACCCTGGTTGGACAGAGTATTTAACAAAGACTGTATATGTAAATGTCCTCTGTGTACATTAGTTAAAGAAAACTATCAGAAGGCAACATTTTTTTTTCAGGGCACTGTGTTGTGCCATCACATTTTTAATGTTGTTGGCGAGTTGACTCAACTTACATACTAAGTGTCCCTGCCATGTAGATTCCATCTTCTAGGAAATAGCCCACTCTGCAGAATTTGGAGAATTGGAAATAAATTGAAATTGTGCAGTCTAGTTAAGTTTTGACACCATTTATAAATTGTACTCTTTGATTTCAGTTTCCATCTTTTGAAACATACACAGATAGTCTTGTGTTGATTTTGTCTGATTAGAGAACTTTTTAGGACAGACAGCAAAGTAAATTTTCAGCTGAGAACTAATGTGGCTACCTTTTCTATCAGGAGTTAATTGAATCCACAGATATAGAACCCATGAAAGCAAAAACCTACTATACTTAATTTAGTAATGCCAAAATAACTTTAACTAGTTTAAAAGGCAAAATAAAATTTATCATTGATTACATCATTTTAAGATCTATGTACCTCATGAATGTTTAAGTTTGGCGTGTGTTATATGCTGTATTTAATCTCTTGTATTTAGAATTTATAGAAGAAACCATAACCAGGATATTTTAAAGTTCACCCCCATTGTATTTGATTATGAAAAATGGCTCTGATTTCAGTGGGATGAGGAGACAATATCCTTTTTACTATGCTGTCTGTCCTAAAAAGTTCTCTAATCAAACAAAATCAACAACACAAGACTGTGTATGTTTCAAAAGATGGAAACTTTTCACAGCAACGGTACCTTCTTTCTGTTTTTGTTAAGTATGTATGTACATATATGTGTATATAATATGGTTTTTTAATGTTTATTTATTACTTCAAGTTACATCTCCATCACAGTGCCCCCTTTGCACCCCTCCCAGTCCCACCCTCCCTTCCTCTACCCTCTCCCTTCTATCCTACTCCTCCAGAGTGGGGTATCCCTACATATCATCCCTCCCAGTTCAGTCATATAAGGGCCAAAAGCTTCCTCATATATTGGGGGCCTACATGGCAACACCACTAGGGCAAAGTCTCTCATTAACAGATAACAAAGTCTATATTCCTGTTCTTTTTGGTGCATTTGGTTGTAGTATAGTTATCCTGTACTATATGGCTAAAATCTGATTATACATGAATAGATGCCATGTGCATCTTTCTGAGACTGGGTTAGCTCACTCAGGATGAGCTTCTCTAGTTCCATCTATTTGGCTGTGAATTGCATGATTTCGTTGTTTCTGATGGCTGAGTAGTATTCCATTGTGTTGATGTACCACAGTTTTTTTATCCTTTCCTTGGTTGAGGGACATCAGGTTGTTTCCAGTTTTTAGCTATTACAAATAGGCTGCTGTGAACATAGATGAGGGAACGTCCTTGTGGTTTGATGAGGAATCATTTGGGTATATACCCAGAAGTGGTATGGCTGGGTCTTGATGTAGGGCTATTCCAAGTTTTCTAAGATATCACCAGACTGATTTCCATAGTGGTTGTACAACTTTGCACTCCCACCATCAATGGAGGAGTGTTTCCCTTTCTCTACAACCTCGCCAGCATGTGCTGTCATTTGAGTTTTTGATCTTAGCCATTCTGACAGGTGTGAGATGGAATCTCTGAGTCGTCTTGAGTTGCATTTCTCTGATGATTAAGGATGCTGAGCATTTCTTCAAATGTCTCTCAGCCATTAGGGATTTCTCCTTTGTGAATTCTCTGTTTAATTCTGTTCCCCATTTTTTGATTGGACTGTTTGGTTTCTTGACATTTAATTCCTTGAGTTCTTTGTAAATAATGGATAGTAGCCCTCTGTCAGATGTGGGGTTGGTAAAGATCTTTTCCCAGTCTGTAGGCTGCCGTTTTGTTCCAATGACAGTGTCTTTTGCCTTACAGAAGAAGCTTTTCAGTTTCATGAGATCCCATTTATTGATTGTTGCTCTTAGGGCCTGAGCTGTTGGTGTTCTGTCCAGGAAGTTGTCTCCTGTGCTGATGAGTTTGAGGCTTTTCCCCACTTTCTCTTCTATTAGGCTTAGTGTGTCCAGTTTTATGTTAATGTCTTTGATCCATTTGGAATCCAGTTAGACCAGCACCATTTGTTGAAGATGCTGTCCTTTTTCCATTGTACAGTTTTGGCTTATTTGTCAAAAATTAAGTGACCATAGGTGTGTGGGTTCATTTCTGGGTCTTCAATTTGATTCCATTGATCCACTGTTCTGTTTCTATACCAGTACCATGCTGTTTTTATTACTATTGCTCTATAGTATAGTTTGAAATATGGGGTGGTGATACCTCTTGATTTTTTTTTCTATTGTACAAGATTGATTTAGCTATTTTGGGTTTTTGGTTATTCCATATGAAGTTGAGAATTGTTTTTTCCATGTCTGTAAAGAATTGTGGTGGTATTTTGATAGGAGTTTCATTGAATCTATATATTGCTTTTGGCAGGATGGCCATTTTTAATATGTTGATCTTACCTAGCCATGAGCATGGAAGATCTTTTCATCTTCTGATGTCCTCTTCAATTTCTTTCTTCAAGGACTTGAAGTTCTTGTCATACAGGTCTTTCACTTGCTTGGTTAGAGTTACCCCCAGGTATTTTATGTTGTTTGTGAAGGGTGTTGTTTCCCTAATTTCTTTCTCATCCCATTTATCTTTTGTATAAATAAGGGCTTCTGATTTTTTTGAGTTAATTTTGTATCCAGCCACCTTGCTGAAGGTGTTTATCAGTTGTAGGAGTTCTCTGGTAGATTTTTTGTGGTCTCTTATGTATACTATCATATGGTCTGCAAATAGGGATAGTTTGACGTCTTCAGTTTGTCTTATTGCTCTAGCAAGAACTTCAAATACTATGTTGAAGAGATATGGGGAGAGTGGGTAGCCTTGCCTTGTCCCTGATTTTAGAGGAAATGCTTTAAGTTTATCTCCATTTAATTTGATGTTGGCTACTGGCTTGCTGTATATTGCCTTTTATAATGGGCTTTATACTTTGGAATGGTTAAGTTTTTTTTAGTGTTATTTGTGATGGGAAGTAGAAAAACAATAGAATTGGAAATTTCTCTTCAGTATACTTTAGTATAGTTATGCATACTTACAGTAATATTCTGAGTTGGTTTAATTAGATCATTTGGATTGTACACCCAGTTATTAATTTTGACTAAACATGACAGCCTACTGTTACCTTGACTTTTGCCATTAAATGTGGAGCTCCTAAAACTTCCCCTTAAAGTGTTTAAATTGTAAAGTATTTTGAAGTAATATTTGGATAATTATCTAAACAAATACCTGTATGTATAAAAAATCTGAGCTGTTTAGGCTTTAAGGAAATGACATGTAGAGAATCCATAACTTGTTTGAGGTGATTCATAGTAAAGTTTTGCTGTGTAGCATGGTAATCTGAGTTTGGATCCCCAGTGCCCACTTAAAGGTGGGTGTGGGACTTTTGTAACCCCACTCCTGGGGATGAGGCAGAGACTACAGAGTTCCGTGGTCAGCCAGTATAGCCAATCTGTGAGTTCCCTTAGAGAACTTGACTCAGAAAATCAAGTGGAGAGTGGCTGAAGAAAGTCATAATTTTTTTTAATAATTTATTTTTTATTTCTTCAAGTTACATCTCAATCACAATCCCCTCCCTACTCCCCCTCCAGTCCCACCCTTCCACCCTCCTCCCCCTCAACCACCCCATCCTCTTCCCTTCTTTTTTTTTTTTTTTTTTAGTTTAAGGTATTTCTTTTTTCCCCCCAACAGCTCTCCCTTTCAGTCCAAAAAATGGTTCTTTTTCTTATAACTATATATAAATACAATACGAAACAACAGAAATAAATAGGCCACAATTATAAGAGTTATATGGCTTAGCATACATTCCCAGTGTCCAGTCCATATGTATTTGGCACCTGACTTTAACATTCTACTATCTAACCATCTCCATGAGTTTAAAGTTCTATATCTAACTCAGCTTTCATACTAACTTGCCTCATAATTTTAAAAATATCTTCTTAGATCCAGAACACCCTCTTGATTCCTAAACAACTCAAAATTTAACTATGAGACTCTAGCTATCTATTCTTCAACCACCTCAGAGACCTGAGAGGGATAAATATATCTGGTTATATAGGAAGTGCAGGGCCTGCAGCTTCCAAAACTAAAAAATGACATACCAGTGGCTGCCTGGACAGTTCCCATTTTCTCTCAAGATTGATGCTGTAATGTATGGAGAAAGTCATAATTTTTCAACCTCTGACCTCCACACACAGGTGCACATGTACTTGATGTACACATATCCACAGGAACATGTCCATATACCATCCATACACACTGAAAAAGCACTTTTCAAAGTGATTCTTTGTATAAAAATCTAAGGGACATACTTCTGTGTGAACATACAAGCTTTTAAAATGTAATTCTACAGGTATAAACCTAAATTTAAATACCTTCTGTAGTCTCCAGTACAGACTAGTAGCCTAACATGGTTCTTTCTCATGTAGCCTATGATTTCCATCCCTTGAAGACAGAACTGAATTAAAGCCTTGAACATCACCTAACTAGGGATTCTCCATTTGTCCTTTCTTTAGTTCTCAATGTTATCACCATGAAAGAATTTAAGTAGGTTTTCTTCTTGGTTGATATCCCAGAAGTAAAATGATCTACTGTTCTTCCATGAGAGCAGGCTATATAACTAGTGGAATCTAATTGTAGGGTTTGAGGAGATAGAACAACCAAGGCTTAAAAACAGTCTCAGTCTCTCTCTCTCTCTCTCTCTCTCTCTCTCTCTCTCTCTCTCTCTGTCTGTCTGTCTGTCTCAAATATCAAAAATAGCAACTATCAGGTTGGAGAGATGGATCAGTGGTTAAAGAGCTAGTACTGTTCTTCGGGAGGACCTGAATTTGTTTTCCAGGTATTGCTTTTAACTCCAGCTCCAGGGAATCCAATGCCTCTTCAGAGTACATACCCATGCACACACACAGACACATAATTTAAAAATATGTTTTGAAAGAACAACTGTCCCAGGTCCAGCCAGTTCTCTGTGTGAGACCCTGACAATTTGCTGACTTCTAGACTTAGTAACTTTGAGTCTGTGTACTCTACTCAGGCTTTGTAGTATGTTCTCAGCCTTTAGGCTTTGATGGTCTGACTGCTGAATGATACAGCACATTGCACTCCTGTCACTCTTTCATGGAACTATGTACCTAGTTAGTAAAATATTTTAAAAGATGTACTTTATTAGAATGGCATTAGGCCTTAAATATGCCAATTGTGATAATCACATTATTGTTGTAATAAGATTAAAACAATCTACAGAATTGCAATACTGGTCCAACAGTCTTATATTTTCTTTTAAAGCAAGAAACAGAATGTGAGTAGCCAGAAAGCAGGGAAGGCATCAGCTAACCCAGGAGACTATCGTCTTAGATCCAAAGCATTTGCAGAGAGAACCGTTGATGGGCTGGGGAGGGTCAGAGCAGCTCCAGATAACTTTGCCCCAGAGTATGCGCCAAGTCCCAGGAGGTTGCTTGCTGAATTCATCTTTTCCTTCATCATATGTCTTCCCTCCAATACTACAGTTTTTCTTTGACTTTTTTCCCTCAAAATATAAAAAAGTGTGAAATATAAACAAGCACTACCCACTCAGCAGTGCCCACTCAGGCATGGCAAGCTCTCTCCACACCCACAGAGCCCAGCACATTGGGTAAGTCAATAATATACAAACTAGCAGAGCACAGAAAGAACTAAAACCTGTTTCTTTTTTGATACACAATTCTTTTTACTACTTGTTTCAGGCTCTTCTATCTCTTTATAAGTTAACTAATTATAGAAAAGTGGTTAATTAAATTATTTACTAGTGTTTATATTATATTTAATTGGTAGGCAGCTGTTAATCCGTAACCCACCATTATAAATGAACATACAGACACTGGATAGATTTTAACAAGCCTTGGCCTGAATTGTGCAATCCTAGCCCATCTAAGCTAGCTCTTAATTCTGTTACTCGAATATGACCCCATATATACATACGTCCCCTTGGACTGCTATTCTTCACACTATGCCAATGTTCATGGCCACGTGGAAAGAGGTTCTTTTTTCTAACCCATGGTGTGTGTCCTACTTCTTCCTGCTCCTGGCTGGAATGAATTAATCCTCTGTGTAAAACACAGGGTTCCTGTTCTAATCTCAGGAAGTTCCACATTCCTATACCTTTTCTGCCCAGCTAATTGACCATCAGTGACTTTTATTAACCAATCAAGAGAATGTCTCAGAAGGGGCAGTAACCAGATCTCAGCATTGAAATCAGCCTATTAGAAGCAATGTTATTAGACTTTCCACAACAACTAATACATCTATTTTCTTCAAATTATGCAGTAGCTCTTTAAGAAGCACAGTGATTGGGTAGCAAGCTGACTTTTTTATGTTCTCTGTACAAATAATTGTGAACTTTTAATATGTTAAGTGCTTTCATTTTGATAACTGGATCTCCATTTGATATTTTCATTTGTATAACTCATTTGCAGTCTGAATTTTTTTTTTTTTTTTAGTGCCAGTCCCTGACATATCATGAAAAGTTCGTTTTCTTTGCATTTTAAAATATCTGGATCATGAAGAAAAGTGATGACAATAAATTAAAATTGAATTGCCAAAAAAGATGCACTTAGATTTTAGCTTCCTAACTCAGAATTAACTGTAACTGCTGGCTTTATATTGGTGGCAGTGTGTTAAGAAATTCTCTTCACCAGTTCCTGTCTGTCTGTCTGTCTGTCTGTCTGTCTGTCTGTCTGTCTCTGTTTCTGTCTCTGTCTATCTATCTCTATGTATATCTCTGTCTCTCTCTCTGTTTCTTTACCCCCTCTGTGTATGTGTGTGTGTGTGTGTGTGTGTGTGTGTGTGTAGAACAGAGGACCTTCAGGTATTGTTCCTCGGGCACCATTCATTTTTATTTTTTAAGACAGGGACTCTCATTGGCTAGGCTCACCAAATAGACCATGTTGGCTTGCTAGCATACCCCAAGGATCCTCCTGTTCCCCCAACCCTCCATAGCATTGGGGTTACAAACATGTGCTACCACTGCTGACTTTTCTACATGGATTCTAGGACTAAACTGAAGTCCTTGTGTTTGTATGACAAGTGCTTTGCCAACTGCAGCACCTGTTCTGCTCTCTTCCACCTCCTTAACGAGTGCTCCATGATGTGATTTTTTTTTCCTTTAAAGATAATAGGGACGACGTTGTGCTTTTGTGTCATTTATTTTAAACCAAGCTCGTTGTGCTTTTGTGTCATTTATTTTAAACCAAGCTAGTGTTTGGGACACAGACTAATAGGAAAAACATAATTATTTTGTTAAGGATTAACTCCAAGATAATATAATAAGTTATATGTGGCTCTAAAATGTACAAAATTATTACAGATATATTCTGGAAAGCTTGGAAGCTAAAAAGATACAAGGAACTAGACCTTGTTCCCTGAGAGAAAAAGAGCTGTGTCCCTTGCCCTATCATTGTTGACCTGGTTTCTGTTTCTGAACTTGAAGATTCTGTCCGTAGCGGAATGCTTCTCGCTGTCTCCACACACAGCAGCAGCACTGGTCTGCCGTTCTCCAAACTGTGTTCTCAGAGAATGCAAGATCTCCTGAGGCTTAACCACATGATTTAGAACTTCTCAATATTGATTTTTCAGATTCCTTTCACAGAAGTAATTTTCTCAAGTTAAACAAAATTACAGTTATTTTCAAATTACATGTGTTTTCTTATCTGTAATCTTATGAAAAATACTTGAGTATTGAAGCTGGAAGGCCCCCTTGTTTCCATTCCTAATGTTGCAGATGCGGAGACAGGCCCCACAAGCAACCCTCTTGGTGTGCATCTTTCCCCACTGGTGACAGTGCAAAAGTGTCACTGTTGGAGGAGCATCATCAACTGTTTCTGGGCTTCTTCCTATCCCAGGAGAAGCTACTTTGGGTAGTTCCTGATCACCCTATCCTTTTAAGATCTGTGAAGACTGCTAATCAAGCCTTATTTAAAAAAAAAAAAAAAAACCTTTGTGGGTTCCACCACAGTATGACAGAGTTGAGGGACTGTCACTTAAGCACTTGCAATGCAGACCCACAGGAGAAGATACAGTAGAAAATGCTGAGCATGTACGAGTTCAAGGGTACTTCCATGCCAATAGGTTTCCTAGCATAGCTAGTAAGAAGGTGAGATAAGAACTACCTTCCACCAGCCAACTGGAAGAGCAGCACTCACAGTAGTTGAGTCTGGTTTCTGAACAGAGTGGTGCAAACGAGAGACCCTGGGTCCAGCCTGCCAGCAGTCATCATTAAGCTGTGCTGCTTGCTACTTACTTGCCTGTGTCCCAGGCTCTGGATGGTCTGCTGTCTGCTGATGAGAGGCACTCAGCAGACAGCCTTATGTCCTCAGAGCTTCATATGGGAGGGGTTAACTGTTACCTTGTTTTGTGTGATTACTTAAGTAAAACCACAGAATTACTTTCTTAGTTTTCAGAAAGGTAAATTTGTCTGATTTATTACTTTTAGCACATTTTATGAGATTAAAATAATTTAAAATAACCTATTATTGCAATTTACCCTGTAAAGTTTTGCATTATGCTACATGGCTTTCTTATCTTCCATATGGCATACTTCTTAGTACAAAAATTCTACCTTGTTATTACATATATGTATGTTTTGGCTCTGATTTCAAACAAAGTCATTGTTATATATTTTTGTGTCACCATTTTAATGCTATTACCATCTTGGCTATATGATATCTAAAAACTTTGTCATTATGTTCCCTAGCAAAATTATGAATAGTTATGATAATTGCCTATACATAAGTTTCCATTCTCAGTTTGCTGTTTATGCACCTAGAAATCTGTGACTGTTCTTACAAAGTAATAGTCATGTTTAAGTAATGAATTTTGGTACAGCTTAGCATGCCATGTAATCAAATTGCTTACCAGTGGTCTGTCATCAATAAGTGTTATTTGCTAACCACATAATGTTTCCACTTTAACAATCAGGAATTACTCTCATTATCCAAAATGGTGAGATCCTTTGTACTAGTATAGATAATTGACTACTAATTGACAGAAAGAGGAAAGTACTCTTTAAAAACTCACATGGCAAATAGCTCCCTTTTTCTTCTTAAAGTAAATGTTCCTCATTAACTTTTATGTTAGAATCTTTTAAATTAGTGAAAACATAGAAAACATTATTCAAGATAATTTAAAAATTAATTTCTGTGTGAGGTAGGCAGTGAGTAGAAAGAAAAACAAGTAGACTCTTGCCTGCCCCCTCCCCCACTTCCTATCCTCCCTTCCCTTGCAGGATAGATTCAATAGTCTTGTAATTCCTAGATAATCAATTGTCCTCACCCTGAGCCTAGCCCTTTTGTACCTATTGTACATATATCTCTCTAGTCTGTCCCAGGTCCTTACTTTCCTAGTCCAGCTGTCCTCCAAGAAATGCCTTACCCTGCCCTCTTGCTTAGAACCCTTCACAGTACTTGCTAAAAATGCCTGTGACTGCACCCATCCCAATATCATAAACCATAATCTCTCAGAGGTAGAAAGTCTGATTTTAGGTGCACTATGGGTGATGAGGCTTGAGATCCTCTCCCTAGTCCTTGCAACTTTTCAGTGAGGCCTGTCCCTGTCAGTCATCCTCTGACAAGCTCTCAAAGCCCCACATGCGTAAAATGCCTGAGCTGCTGCTACTATTGTCACCCAGCTCAGGAGACACAGATTCCTCCCCTCCCTTGGCCCATCTCTTCCTCTCTATACCTTTCACTTTCCTATGATTAAACAACAGGGAGTTTTAAAACTGATCTGGGGCACCCTGGATGACTTAGTCTTAACATTTGTTTTTCTGATTTTTACCAGCCATGGTAGAGTTCATTCTGTCTTTTAAACAGAAGGCTTCCTGTGACTTACTAAAGAAATCATTAGTAAGTTACTACCAAGGAGGAGTGTGTGTGTGTGTGTGTGTGTGTGTGTGTGTGTGTGTGTGTGTACATGTTTATGTAGGCAGGTACATATATGAGTGTGCATATATATGGAGGACAGAGGTCAGCCCCAAGTTCCTTAGCCACCATTCACTTGTTTTTTGAGACAGCATCACTTACTGGCCTGGAGCTCATCAAGTAGACAAGTCTATCTGCCCAGTTAGTCCCAAGGGTGCTCCTGTCTCCACTCCCCAATTCCAGGATTACACAAGTACGTGACACACTATGCTTTTGTACACAATTTACTGACAACTTCATTTCTTAGTGTCTTTAAACATTCATCAAACACTGACACATGGGACTTGTGTTCCTTGTGCTTGCACAACAAATCCTTTACCCACTGAGCCTTGTTGTTTTTCATTTTTGTATCTTGTTTTTCTTTAGTCTGTTAAAGAGAAAACTAGTCATAGAGGATGGAACTCATTGTGTAAGCTCTTCACTAGCACTGGCTAGAATAGGTTTAGTTAATTACATTGGAATTCTCATGGGTCCCTTGATTAGCAAAGCAGAAGATAGACAAACAGAATGGTTTGTGTGCTAGGCATTGGTATGAATTTTTTTGAGCTACTCTTCATAATTGGAATCAGGAAGGTTCTTGTACCTATTAGATGACTGGTTCATGGATATGTTTAGATGTGGGAAAAACAAAAAATACTAAATTGGCAGTTTATTGTATTTACCTTAAATGTGTCAGCTTTCTAAAGTATTATTTTTTTGTGTGTATGGATGCTTTTCCTCCCTGTATATCTGTGTTCCTGGTGCCCTCTGAGGCCATAAGAAGGCACTAGGTCCTCTAGAACTAGAGTAACAGATTGTTGTGAACCACCAGGTCCTGGGAATCAAACCCAGATCCTCTCACAGAGCAGACAGCATTCTCAGTAGTTAAAACTATCACTCCAGTCCCATGTGTCAGTGTTTGAAGAATGTTTAAAGACACTAAGAAATGAAGTTGTCAGTCACTGCATAAAGTTGTTTTGAAGTGGTATCACATAGAAAGTGAATTAGAGAATAGAATATTCAAACAAAAAGTGAAAATGTATGAAATAGCACTAAAAGTCAAGTATAGTGGCATACACCTGCAATCACACCTATTCAAGAGACTGAGTTAGGAGTATTGCAAGTTCCAGGAAGTCCAGCATGGGGAGCTTAGTGAGACCCTAGCTCAAAATTAATCTTAAAGGGCCAGTGAGATGGCTCAGCAGATAAAGGTACTTGCTACTAAGCCTGATTACCTGAATTTGATCTCAGGAGCTCCTTGTTACCTAGTCCAGTGGGCACCAGGAGAAATCAGTTAATAGCAACCAGATTGCTAAAGGTCAGAGGAAAAACAAAAGAGACAAAAACCAGGGAAATATGACTCCAACAAAACTCAGCTGTTCTAGTACAGCAAGCCCTGACCATCCTACAACAACTGAAACATAAGAAAATGACAAGTCTGTACTTATGAAAATTGTAGAGGCCTTCAGTAATCACAATTTAACAGATGAAAGCAATTGAGAAATCCATTAAAGACATCCAAGAAAACTCAATTCAACAGATGAAAATAGTGGTGAATTCCATTAAAGACATACAAGAAAGCTCGATCAAACAGAAGGAACAGGACAAAGCCATTAAAGAAATACAGGCAAAGCCAAGCTGGAGAATGAGATTACTAAAATGGTTCAAGACCTGAATTTGAAAATTGAAGCGAAGAAATAAAGAAAACTCAAGCAGAGACTGTCCTGGAGATGAAAAACCTAGGAAAGAACGGGAACTAAAGACATGAACATCACCAATAGGATACAAGCGATGGAATACAGAATCTCAGGCATGGAAGACTTAATGGAAGAAATTGGTACAACAGCCAAAGAAAATGAGAAATCCAAAAAATTACTGACTCATAACATCTAAGAAAGCAAAGACACAATGAAAAGACAGAACCTAAGAGTCATAGCAATAGATAAAAGAGAAGAGTCCATACTCCAAGGACCAGAAAAGATTTTCAGCAAAATGATAGAAGAAAATTTCCCAAAACTAAAGAAAGAGATTCCTATGAGTGATCAAGAAGCATACAGAATACCAAATATATTAGACCAGAAAACAAATTCCTCCCACCACATAATAATTGAAACTATAAGAGAAAAAGGCCACGTAACATATAAAGGCAGATCCATCAGAATCACACCTGACTTTCTCTTCAGAAACTTTAAAAGCCAGAAGACTGGGTCAGATGGACTATAAGCCCTGAGAGACCACAGATGCCAGCCTAGACTACTATACCCAGCAAAACTTTCAATCACCAATGAAGGAGAAAACAAGATATTTCACCACAAACTCAAAGTTAAATAATATCTATTCACAAATCCAGTCCTACCAATGATCCTAAAAGGAAAACTCCAACCCAGAGTAGATAACTACACCCAAGAAAACACAGTAAACAAATAACCCCACTACAGCAAAACCAAAAGAAACACACCAACATACTACTACCACCTGCACCAAAATAACAGGAAATAACAATGGTCATTAATATCTCTCAACATCAATGAACTCAACTTTCCAATAAAAAGACACAGGCTCACAAAATGGATTCGGAAACAAAACCCATCATTCTACTGCATACAGGCAACCTTCCTAATATCAAATAAAATAGACTTTCAACAAAAATTAATCAAAAAAGATAGTGTAGGATAGACACTACATACTCATCAAAGAAAAAATTCATCAAGATGTCATCTCAATTCTGAACATCTATGCCCCAAATTCAAGGGCACTCACATTTAGAAGCATTACTGAAGCTTAAACTACATGTTGATACACACACACTCATTTTGGGAGACTTCAACACCCCACTCACACCAACAGACAAGTCATCAAGACAGAAACTAAACAGAGAAATAATGAAACTAAGAGAGGTCACGAACCAAATGGCCCTAACAGATATCTACAGAATATTTTACCCAAACACAAAAGAATATACCTTCTTCTCAGCACCTCATGGAACTTACTACAAAATTGGCCATATAGTTAGTCACAAAGCAAGCCTCAACCAATACAGGAAAATTGAAATCACCCCTTGTATTTTGTTGGCTCACCATAGACTAACACTGGACTTCAACAGCAATAGTAATAGCAAAAAGCCCAAACATTCATGGAAACGGAACAACTCACTACTCAATGACCATTGGGTCAGGGAACAAATAAAGAAGGAAATTAAAGACTTCCTGAAATTCAATAAAAGTGAAGGCACAATATATCCAAACTTATGGGACATAATGAAAGCAGTGCTAAGAGGAAAGTTCATAGCACTAAGTGCCTTCAAAAAGAAATTGGAGACAGCTCATATTAGCAACTTAACAGCACAACTGAAAGCTCTAGATAAAAAAAGCAAACACTGCCAAAAGGAGCAGAGAGAGAGAGAGAGAGAGAGAGAGAGAGAGAGAGAGAGAGAGAAGAGAGAGAGAGCAGGAAATTATCAAATTCAGGGCTGAAATCAATAACTTAGAAACAAAAAAGAGCAATACAAAGAATTGACAAAGCCAAGAGCTGGTTCTTTAAGAAAATCAACAGAATAGACAAACCCTTAGCCCAACTAACTAAAAGACAGAGAGAAAATATCAAAATCAACAAAATCAGAAATTAAAAGGGAGAAAAAAACAACAGATATTGAGGAAATCCAAAGAATCATTGGGTCTTACTTCAAAAACCTGTATTCCACAAATTTGGAAAACCTAAGCAAAATGAACAGTTTTCTTGATGGATTCCATGTACCAAAGTTAAATCAGGTAAACGAATTAAACCATCCCATATCTCATAAGGAAATAGAAGCAGAACTTAAAAGTCTTCCAACCCCCCCCCCAAAAAAAAAACCAAAAAAACAAAAAAACAAACTCAGGGCCAGATGATTTCAGCACAGATTTCTACCAGGAGGTCAAGGGGATAAAATTGGAAAGGAAGAAGTATCCCTATTTGCCGATGATATGATAATATACATAAGTGACCCCAAAAATTCTACCAGAGAACTCCTACAGCTGATAAACACCTTAAGCAATGTGGCTGGATACAAAATTAATTTAAAAAATCAGTAGCCCTTCTGTACACAAAAGATAAATGGGACAATAAAGAAATTAGGGAAATACCCTTCACAATAGCCACAAATTCTTATCAAAATCCCAACACAATTCTTTACAGACCTTGAAAGAATAATTCTCAAGTGCATATGGAAAAACAAGAAACCCAGAATACAATAAAAGAACCTCTGGAGGTATCGCCATCCCTGATTTCAAGCTGTGCTATAGAGCAATAGTAATAAAAATAGCATGGTATTGGCATAGAAGCAGACCAGTGAATCATTGGAATAGAATTGAAGACCCAGAAATAAACCTGCACACCACAGTCGCTTAATTTTGACAGAGACGCTAAAACCATACAATGGAAAAAGAAAAACATCTTCTTCAAAAACCTGTATTCCACAAATTTGGAAAACCTAAGCAAAATGAACAATTTTCTTGATGGATTCCATGTACCAAAGTTAAATCAGGTAAACGAATTAAACTATCCCATATCTCATAAGGAAATAGAAGCAGAACTTAAAAGAAAATACTCCTCATCTAACTGGATGTCAACATGTAGAAGAATGCAAATAGACCCATATTTATCACACTGCACAAAACTTAAGTCCAAATGGACCAAAGACCTCAACATAAAGCTGGGCACAGTAAATCTGATAGAGGAGAAAGTGGGGGAAGGCTTCAAACTCATTGGCACAGGTGACAACTTCCTGAACAGAACACCAATAGCTTCGTCTCTAAGACCAACAATCCATAAATGGGACTTTATGAAACTTAGAAGCTTCTGTAAGGCAAAGGACACTGTCATTAGAACAAAACGGCAGCCTACATATTGGGAATAGATATTCACCAACTCCACATCCAACAGAGGGCTAATATCCAAAATTTATAAAGAACCCAATTTGGTTTCTTGGTGGTTAATTGAAATTAATCCAATCCAATAAATTATTAATCCAAATAATCCAATCAAAAAATGGGGAATAGAGCTAAACCTAGAATTCACAAAAGAGTTATCACTAATGGCTGAAAGACAGTTGAAGAAATACTCAGCATCCTTAGTCATCAGGGAAATGTAACTCAGAACAACTCTGAGATTCTATTTCACACCCTTCAGAATGGCTCAGATTGAAAACTCAAGTGGCAGCACATGTTGGTAAGGATGTGGAGAAAGAGGAACACTCCTCCATTGCTGGTGGGAGTGCAAACTTGTACTTCACTATGGAAATCAGTCTGGTGCTATCTTAGAAAACTGTGAATAGTTCTACCTCAAGATCCACACATACCACTCCCGGGCATATGTTCAAAAGATTCTCCACAGGGAAAAACAACAAAACAAAACAAAAAAAACCTCTTCACCAAACATAGAGTCAATCCACCCAGCAGTGGATCAAAACAGATGCTGAGACACACAGCCAAACATTAGGTGGGACTCTGGGAGTCCTATATAAGAGAGGGATGAGGAATAGAGAGACCCAGAAAGGACAAGAACAACACATGAAGATCAACAGAACCAACCAACCTAGGCCCCAGAGGCTAATGAGACTGAAAAACTAACAAAAAAAAAAAAGAGCTTAGACTAGACCTAGACATCCCCCCATGCATATGTAGATGATAGGCAACTTGACTTCATCTAGATCCTTTATCAAGTAGGGGGGCTCTCAGTCATAAACTCTGATGCTTGTTAGTGGGACATCTTACCCTAGCTGGGCTGCCATGTTGGACCCTAGAGCAAAAGGAAGCTCTTAGCTCTCAAATTATTGATGAACTGAGGGAGTCTGATATGTGGGGACCCCCCATACCAGATGATAAGGATAGGTGGGAGAAGGGGAAAGAGGGTGGGAAGGTGGGAACCGGAGGGTAGGAGAATGGGGCTTTGATCCAGATGTCACTTGAATAAATAGGTATGTGTTGAAAAAATAGATCTGATATGATATATCTCATTATTGGAATATTTGCTTACTATCCATGAGACCCTGACTTTAATCTCCACTGCCATAAAAAGTAAAATAAATATAAAGCAAAAAATGTTTTACCAGCTTTAGAGTATTTTTATATTACTATAAATGCAGTAAATAGCAGACATCCATTTTCTCATCATTTATCAGTAGGGACTGGCCATCTCCACACTGGTTCATCCTACAGTTCAGGCTCTGTGGCTGTTAAAAAAAAAAAAAAGAGCAAGCTGCTCCTAGAGGCATTGCAGATGTGGCTGCTATTTCACATGTGCGTAAGTGGCAAAAAGGAGAGAGACTATGTCTACATTCAGTGTTCTGACCTATGAACATCTGAATGAATAGTAGCCTAACATTCCCAGGGGAAAAAAGCAAGCCAGAGACCAACACCACTTTGGTGCCATGGGTCCTGGACAGGGAGCTAGCCTGTGATAACCACCAGTCCAGCACCAGGCAAGCACCAGATGGCCTCCCAGTACAGGAAGCAAGCCAGAGACTAGAAGAACCCTGTCTAGCCCTGGATGTAGGGGTTGTGGGTGAACCACCCCCAAGGGTGTGAGTGTGGAAAAGATAGCCTTGCTGTTTGTCTGCTTTCTGGTGGTGTTGGCAAGGGAGAGATTCCCTCCCCTCCCTGTTTCCCTCATCACAATTGGCAGAAAGGAAATCTGACCCTGATGGGGTCACAAGAGCAGGAGAACTGTCCCTGCCCCTCACATGCTGCAGCACATGGGAGAGCAGGCCTTGCACCTTTGCTGGACAGCACACTACAGCTGGCCCTGGATGTGGGTGGTATAGGTGAGCCAACCCCGATGTTGTGAGTGTTGGAGAACCTTCCCTGCCTTTTGTCTGCTTGTGATGGTGTTGTCGAGGAAGAGATTCCCTTTACTCTTTGATGCCCTTGCCACAGATAGCAAATAGGAGAGTTGGACCTGATGGGGTCATGAGAACAGGAGAGCTGGTTCAAACCCTTACATGCTGCAGCACTTGTGAGAGCAGGCCCTGCACCTTACCTGGGTAACACAGTAGAACTGGTCCTGGAAGTGGGGGTTGCAGGCCCATAATCAGGACTTTGAGTTGGCCCACTCCGGCATACACCCCCATGGATGAACTGCTAGAGTACAATGAAAAGGCCAATTCCCCAGACCCAAAACTACAGGATCTCCATGACACAGGACAATAACAGCATATTTGAGAAGAGTCCCAGTGAGGTTCCAGTATTGACAAAGTAGCAGAAGCCAGAGACCTCGTACTAGACTAAGGAGTCATTATAATGAACATTTGCCACCCCCCTCAAAAAAAAGTGTGAACAAAAGGGGATATTGTGGGACACACTGAGACACACCACAGCTTCCACAATGACATTTTATTTTATTTTTTATTTTGGGAGAGATTGCCAGGGTGGAGGGTGGGTCTGAGGGGAGGTGGGAGATGAGAGGAAACAGGGTGAATGATGTGAAATCACAAAATAAAAAAAATTCAATAAAGGGATAAAAAATAAATGATCAAGGGTGAGCAAGGGCTCACTGCACCAGTGTTGAGTAAGCTGCATTTGCAGTGAAAGAAGAATGAGCTACAAAACAGTACATGCAGTGTGGTGTTCTTCTGTGACAATGGAAACATAAACCCCAGAGTAAAAAATAAGGAGTCGGGAGAAGTCAAGTTAGAACGGGAAAGAAGCAAGACTTCCCTGAATCCACCTTGATATCCTTGGGAATTGTGTTACATTTTAAATACATTTTGTAAATTTATTTTTGAAAAACAGTTTTGTTTAAAAAGACAGCACATATACACTGACACAAAGAAACAAAAGGTGAACCAAAAATTGAACCTAAGTGTGCTTTATCCCATTACATAACCACAAAGATAAAAAGATTTGCTGTGCTGCATTCTCAGTAAGACTACTCTAAAGACAAGAGTGATTTAACTTAAATTTGCCCTAACAGTCTTACCTATTGCTAGTCATAGTGGCTAGTTAGAAACTAACATTTTTCCACCTAGAAAGGAAAAATAAGCATGACTTTTCAAAAGTTATCTAAAATTTTTTAATTAAAATTGAATTCAAAGTACTGTTTACGATCTCTTTCTTTTTTCTTTTCTTTCCTTTTTTTGTTTTTGTTTCTTATTGTCGTTTTTGTTTTTTCAGATGGGGGGGGGGGGTTCTGTGTAGCCCTGGCTGTCCTAGAACTTACTCTGTAGACTTTGACCTCGAACTCACAGATATCTAGGATCTCTTTTAAAATGTTCATAAACACTTGTCTTAATTACTGTTCTTTGCTATGGGGAGATACCATGACCAAAGCAACTTATAAAAGGAAGTGTTTGGGGACTTGCTTACATTTTCAGAGGATTAGAGTCTTTGACCTTATATAGGGAACAGAGCATCAACCAGACAGGCATGGTGTTGGGACAGTAGCTTCTAGCTTATATCTGATCCTTAAACATAAGGCAGAGAGACAGATAACTTGAGTAGAATGGCCTTTGGAAATCTCAAAGGGAACCCCTAATGACACATCTTTTCCAAAAAGGCTACTCCTCCTAATTCTCAAATACAGAAGTTTTTGGGGGCCACTGCAATTCAAACCATGACACTGTTCTGTTCACAATAGCTAGAAAAGGGAGATGCCCTAGATCCCCATCAACTGATGAATAAATAAAAAATATATACAAAATTATTTGGCTGCTAAAGGAATCATGAAACTTGTAGGTAAATGGAGCTAGAAACAATTATTCTGAGTTAGGTAACCCAGATACAGAAAGACAAATGTCTCGTGTTTTTGTCTGATTTGTGGATAATAAATAGCTTTGTAACTTCATATATGTGTATTAGATTTGGAATACCCATAGAGATTAGGAATTTAGTAAAGAGGCATGGGAAAGTGGCCTTTCAAGAGAGAGGATACAGAAACTATGGTACAAAGGGTTAAAGGGTAAAGAAAGGTTAGGAATGTGAGGACAGGGTTGAGGGAAACCCCTACAACAATAAGCTTCCTAAAATCTATACATATATTTATATATACATGTATACATACATCATACACACATACATAAGTTTAAATGGAATTACCTTACAGCAGGAGGTAATACAACAACTCTGCACTTCATGCTTGCAAATAAAATCTCCAACACCAGGATAAGGTTACCTTTTTTTTACTTGTTAGCCAATGGGGTCCCATAGATCCCAAGCACTGCAAACTATTGCCACTACTCTCGGTTACCATCTGGAACTTGATGGTAAGATCAATTGCTGAGAACTTAAGTCCAAGTGGATCAAAGACCTTAATATAAGGCTGGACACACTAAATCTACTAGAAGAGAAAGTGAGAAAAACCCTCAAACTCATTGGCACAGGTGACAACTTCCTGAACAGAACACCAACAGCTCAGGACCTAAGACCAACAATCAATAAATGGGACTTCATGAAACTGAAAAGCTTCTGTAAGGCAAAAGACACTGTCATTCGAACAAAATGGCAGCCTACAGATTGGGAAAAAATCTTCACCAACCCCACATCTGACAGAGGGCTAATATCCAAAATTTACAAAGAACTCAAGAAATTAAATGTCAAGAAACCAAATAATCCAATAAAAAAAATGGGGAACAGAGCTAAACAGAGAATTCACAAAGGAAAAATTCCTAATGGCTGAGAGACACTTGAAGAAATGATCAGCATCCTTAATAATCAGAGAAATACAACTCAAGATGACTCTGAGATTCCATCTTACACCTGTCAGAATGGCTAAGATCAAAAACTCAAATGACAGCACATGCTGGCGAGGTTGTGGAGAAAGGGGAACACTCTTTCATTGCTAGTTGGAGTGCAAGCTTCTACAACCACTATGGAAATCAGTGTGGGGATATTTTAGAAAACTTGCAATGGCTCTATCTCAAGACTCAGCCATACTATTTCTGGATATGCATCCAAATGTTCCACACCAAACCATAAGGACGTTTCCTCATCTATGTTCATAGCAGCCTTATGTGCAATAGCTAGAAACTGGAAACAACCCAGATGTCCCTCAACCAAGGAATGGATATAAAAAAAAACAAAAACTGTGGTACATCTATCTACGCAATGGAATACTACTCAGTCATCAGAAACAACGAAATCATGCAATTTGCAGCTAAATGGATGGAAGTAGAGAAGCTCATCCTGAGTAAGCTAACCCAGACCCAGAAGGATGTCCTCTATTCACTTATAATTGGATTTTAGCCATATAGTACAGGATAACTATACTACAACCAATGTACCAAAGGGAACAGGAACCTATATAGACTTTATTACCTGTCAATGAGACAGTTTGCCCTAGTGGTGCTGCCTTGTAGGCCCCCAGTGTATGAGGAAGCTCTTGGCCATCATATGACTGCTGAACTGGGGTGGGGGACTGATATGTAGGGACACTCCACTTTGGAGGAGTAGGTTGGAAGGAATAGGGAGTATCGGGTGGAAGGGCGGGACTGGGAGGGGTGGAAAGAGAGCACTGTGATAGAGATGTAACCTGAAGTAATAGATAAAATAAAATTTAAAAAAGATCAATTGCTGAAGGAACTACTACACTTCACTCATAGAGTATGGAAAGTTGAGCTGATACTCACTGTCAGAATGGATAAGATCAAAAGCTCAAATGACAGCACATGCTGGCAAGGTTGTGGAGAAAGGGAACACTCCTTCATTGCTGGTCAGAGTGCACTGGAAGCTTCATACCTATTGGCTATCTTTCATGGCGTAGGAGGGTGCTGTGCATGCTATCAGAAGAGAAGAATAATCATCAGTCATACCCAGCTTTAACTCCTGTAAGCTACAAGAACTGGCCTCAAAAGATGTTCCCACTGGTGTAATAGTGGCATGAATGTTATGAGAACAACCACTTTCTGCTTAGATCTTAGGTCTACCCCATGAGATGAAAACCATACCTGGCACTGTTAAAGGGGCCATGAGCCTGAGACTAGATGGGCCCTAGGCTCTAGGAGAGAACCCAATACTATTAGTGTGATCAATGGACATAGTGTTGAAACTACTCCTAACAATCTACTGCTGTCCTCATGGGTCAGTGCACCTCTCAGCCCTCATGAGAGAAGCTGCTTTTGCAGTAGATGGCAGTTAACACAAGACCTTCAGTTAGTGTACAAATGATAAGAGATTTTGGGGTGCTCAGCCCTAAATGAGACATGTATAGCATAGCCTGTGCAGGCTGGTTTTATGTCAACTTGACACAAGCTAGAGTCTTTGGAGAAGAGGATGGCTCAACAGAGAAAATGCCTCCATAAGACTGGGCTGTGGCCAAGCCTGTAGGGCATTTTTAAAATTAGTGATTGATATGAGAGGGCCTAACCCATTGTGGATGGGGCCTCCTCTGGGTTAGTGATCCTGGTTTCTGTATGAAAGCAGTCCAAATAAGCCATGGGAAGTAAGCTAGTCAGCAGCACTCACTCCTCTATGGTCTCTGAATCAGCTCCTGCCTCCAGGTGTCTGCCCTGTTTGAATTTCTGTCTTGGCTTCCTTCAATAATGAGCAGTGATGTGGAAATACAAACCAAATAAATCCCTTTTTCCTCAAGTTAGTTTTGGTCATGGTGTTTCATTACAGCAATAGTAATCCTAAGACAACACCCCACCTCCCAAGTTTCATGGATCTTTACTGTGTGTGTGTGTGTGTGTGTGTGTGTCTGTGTCTGTGTCATGGTAGTGGAGTGGGGGATTGTAAGACCCAGATGTTGTGGATAACATCAGATGAATAGTGTTTTCTAGACAAAACAGGGAGGTCACATATAGGAAGTTATAGTAATTTTGACAGTAAGCATAATACCTACAAAGCTCATACCAGAAAAAATTCCAGAATGGAGTCAGGAAGGTGAGTGCAAAATGCCACCACTAGTTGAGAAGCTATTGACATTTTATGGTTACAGCCGAAAGGGAGAGTCAATTTTATTTAATGATGTGACCCCTGATTGGATAAATACACTCCTGGATAGGCTCCAGGTCTAGGTGTAGTTGACCAAAACAAACTGAACTCAGTGGTGGTGGTGGGGGGTGCAGTCAAGATTGGGTGAGGAAAGAGGGAAGGGTGGAGGTCCTCAGTAGAGATGAGATTTGCCTCTGAGACACTAGTTACCTGGCCAGTCTTAGCTCCTTTTCATGATTGTTGGCAGACTGTATCTAATATGAGAGCCGTGGAAATGACCACCTGCAGACTGTGAGGAGTGTCACTGGCCTCAAAGACACTCCATCTGTTAAGGAGTTGAGTCTCCCATGTTTCCTCTCAGTACATTCTTAAACAGACACATTTATGAAATTTTAGTGCAGCTTGGAATTGTTCTAGATATATTTAAAAAATACATGTTGCCTTTCATAACCACCTATAGTGTAGGGAAATAATAACCTTCATCTGTTTTTATGTCTTCAGCCATGGAATTTCATGAACACTTGCACAGCATAGGAACCAAGGAGGGACTGAAGGAACGGAAACTACAGAAGGCGGTGGAGAGCTTTACCTGGAATATTACAATCTTAAAGGTACTGCACTAGTTATTTTTCTGTTGCTATGATAAAGTACTATGACTAAAGCAACTTACAGAATTTATGTTGCTTACTTTTCAGAGGGATGAATCCATATGGCAGGGATGTAGAAATGGTGGCCAGAACATGAGGCTGAGAGTTCATATTCCTAACTACAAATTTGAAACAGAGAAACCTAGAAGTAAATTTTCAAAAAAAATGTAAAATTTCAAAACCACCCCCAGTGACATACTTCTCCCAGTACAGGCACACCTTCTAAAGTTCTCCAAACAGTGCCACCAGTGGGAACCAAGTGTTCAAAGGTCTGAGCCTGTGGAGGGTATTTCTCATTTAACCAATCCTTGGTTCCCATAGGCTCATGGCCATATCATAATGCAAAATTAATTTAGTCCAACTCCAGTAGTCTCCATTGACTTTCATAGTCATTTAAAAGTCCAAAGTCTTCTGAGATTCAAAGGCAATTTCTAATTGACACCCCCTATAAAATTACATATATCCAATATATTATAGCAAGGAATATATATTAGCATTTCAAAAGGGAGGAATGGGAATATAGGGAGGAAATACTGAACCAAAGCAAGTCCAAATCCCAACAGGTGAAATGCCAAATCCTGCAGCTCCATGTCCAGTTTCAGGGCCGTTAATTAAGAAGACCTTAGATGGCAAAGCCCCTCCAGCCTTACTGTCTGCAGCATACTTCCCTCCTTGGGATAATCCACTCCCTGTATGAGCTGTCCTTGTCAGATATGCCCCAACTGTCCTCTCCAGCACACTGGGGTCTCTATTGCATCCTATGATGTACTTCCACAGCTTCCTGTGGTGTCCTCTCAGGTCTTCTTGCAGTCCGAGGGCCTTCACAAAGGGATTCTCCTGCCACATGCTGCCTGTCCTGAGAGGCTTTCTGAAACTAGGGAAGAAGAATCATTGCACAGCTGCTTCAGTCTTGTATCCCTTATACCTCTAAAGCAAGCACCACCTGGATGACACTTCCAAGTTTGGCTGCCAGCTTGGGATGGACCTTGGCCCCATGAATCACATTAACAGTAGTGCTTTTATTCAGTTGCTTTCTAGGAGCAGAAAATGATGAGGCTGTCTTTGATCTGATGGAGGTTTACCTGGGTGGGGCCTTACCACCAGAGCAGTCTTTTCTTTATTCCAGTTAGGGCAGGCCTAATCTTAACCCCGCTATTCTCTTTGCAGTTACAGCTCTCTTCCCACACAAATCTTGGCTGTAACATCAAGATTCCTAGTGCTCTCTTTTTCTTACTATATTTTGTATTTCTTTCTGTTCTACTTGAACTTTTTCATCATAGACCTGCAAAATCATTTTCAGTAATAATAATGCCATAGACTCAATATTATTCTTTCTTGAAATTTCTTTTGCCAAAAAGCATTAGTACATTAATTTTTAATTTAGCCTCAGGCAACTTTTCAGGGCATGGGCAGCGAGCAGGCAGATTCTTTGCTACAAAATCAGAGGAATGGTCTCTAGCCAAGTTGCCATTGTTGTTTCCCCCTGAAACATTTCTGTAGTGGTCTCTGTAGGAAAGATAAGTTTCCTTGATGAGGAGTGGGGACTACTGTTATTTGTGGGTGTACACCCAGCTCTCAGAACTATGGAGTGCTCCTGCTGGAGGCTACTACTAGAACAGCCTTTAAAAAAGTATTTCTTTCGTATGACTAGGTCTTGAGGTAGAGCTGTTTCAAGTTTTCAAAGATATCTCCAGACTGACCTCCATAGTGGTTGCACAAGCCTGCACTCCCACCAGCAATGGAGGAGGGTTCCCCTTTCTCCACAGCCTTGTCAGCATGTGCTGTCATTTGAGTTTTTGATCTTAGCCATTCTTACAGGTGTGAGATGGAATCTCAGAATCCTCTTGAGTTCTCTGATGATTAAGGATGCTGAGCATTTCTTCAAGTGTCTCTGGGCCATTAGAGATTCCTCTTTTGCGAATTCTTAGTTTAGCTCTGTTCCCCATTTTTTGATTGCATTATTTGGTTTCTTGGTGTTTAATTTCTTGAATTCTTTATAAATTTGGGTATTAGCTCTCTGTAGGATGTGGGGTTGGGAAAGGTCTTTTCCCAATCTGTAGGTTGCCATTTTGTTCCAATGACAATGTCCTTTGCCTTACAGAAGCTTTTCCGTTTCATGAGGTCCCATTTGTTGATTGTTGGTCTAGAGCCTGAGCTGTTGGTGTTCTGTTCAGGAAGTTGTCACCTGTCCCAATGAGTTCGAGGATTTCCCCACTTTATCTTCTAGTAGATTTAGTGTGTTGGGCATTATGCTAAGGTCTTTGATCCACTAGGACTTAAGTTTTGTGCAAGGTGATAAATATGGGTCTATTTGCATTCTTTTACATGCTGACTGATGGAGTGATGTTATGCATTCTAAATGTTAATTAACCTTCTCCCAGAACCCTGCTTGCTGTACACCATGTGAAGCTACGTTATCTCTCTTGTTAACCATTGTCTCTTATTGGATTGGTTAAATAAATGCTAAGGCCTGAGATTGGGCAAAGACAGAGGTAAGCGGGACTAAGGTGCCCTGGCTTCTGAAGCAGGGAGGTTCATGGATAGAAGAAGCCTCCAGCAGAACAAGAAAGGAGAAGGTGAAGCCAAGAGCAGGAAGGAAGTCACACACCATGGTTTGGAGAAAAGAAAGTCATTCCAGGTGGCCTGGAACATCAGCATATTGTGGGGAATAACGGCCCAGGGGATGTGTGTGTGTGTATGGGGTCATATTTGGGGAATAGAATTATGAGCTAGCTTAGATGGTCTAAGATTGTAAAATCCAGGCCAAGGCTTGTTAAAAATCTATCAGGTGTCTGTGTGCTCACTTGTAACGGCAGGTTAAATATTAACAGCACTGACTCAATTAACCACAATCTAAATATTGCAAATAATTTGATTAGCTATTTTCTACAAATGGTACCCAACATAATTTAATGAATTAATTCTACAGTTGACATCCAGTTAGACCAGAACCATTTGTTGAAGATGCTGTCCTTTTTCCATTGTATGGTTTTGGCTTTTTTTGTCAAAAATTAAATGCCATAGGTCCTGGGTATACATTGAAATGATTCCTCACCAAACCACAAGCACATCTCCTCAACTACGTACATAGAATCTTTATTTGTAATAGCCAGAAACTGGAAACAACCCAGATGTCCCTCAACCAACAAATGGATAAAAAAGCTGTGGTACATTTATAGAATGGAATACTACTCAGCCATCAGAAACAAGGAAATCATGGAATTTGCTGCTAAATGGATAGAACTAGAAAAGCTCATCCTGAGTGAGCTAACCCAGACCCAGAAAGATGCACATGGCATCTATTCACTTATAACTGAATTTTAACCATATAGTATAGGATAACTATCCTACAACCAACAGACTGAAAGGAATGGGAACATAGACTTTGTTACTTGTTAGTGGGACATTTTGTCCTAGGAGAGCTGCCATGTAGACCCCCAGTGCAAGAGGAAGCACTTTGCCCTCATATGGCTGCTGAGCTGAAGGGGGCTGATATGTAGGGCACCCCACACCAGAGTAGGATATGTGGGAGAAGGAAGGAGGGTGGGAAGGTAGGTCTGGGAGCGGTGGAGGGAGGGCACTGTGATTGAGATGTAAAAGTATTTCTTTTATTTTTGATAGTAGAATTACATCATTACCCCTCTCCTTTCTCCTTCCAATCTCCTCCATATATTCCTTCTTGCTCTCTTTCAAACTCATGGCCCTTTTTTTTTCATTAAACATTGTTATAAATGTGTATGTATGTACACACAAATATTCCTAAATTCATAAATATGACATGCTCAGTCTAGTGTTACTCATCTGTATGTTTCAGGGCTGAGCATTTGGTCTTGGATAACAAATTGTGTGCTCTCGCCTGGGAAGACTGTCTCTCCTTAGTTGTCTGCGGTTCTTTGTGTAGAGCTGAGGCCTTGGAAGCTTTTCCGTGTCCGTGTTAGCATGTCTGTTGGTGTCATCCTTGTTCAGCTCATGTTTTGGCAAAGTTGTTTAGCCTCATGTTGGTGATGCTTTATGGGTGTAGCTTCTAATATTCCTAGGAAATGTAGTCCCACAGAAACTCTCTATTCCTTTGGCTCTTAATCTTTCTGTCTCATTTAGTGCAGTGATCCCTGAGCCTTAGGTGTGGGAGTTGTATTGTAAATGTATCAGTTGGTACTGGGCTCCCCAACTCTGTATTTTGATTGTTTGTAGTTTTCTGTATTAGTCTCTGTTGCAAAGAGTAGTTTCCTTGATAAGAGATAAGGACTATACTTATCTGTGGGTATAAGGACACATATTTAGACTGTAGTTAGGGATGCTGGTTTAGCTAAGTGGTGCTTATAGGCTCTCTCTAAGATCCATGACTACACTAACCTTCAGTAGTTGGTTAGGTTTTCAGTACCAGGCATAGTTTCACTCTTGTTGAGTAGGTCTTAAGTCTAACTAGGGAGCCTGGATTAACTGCAGAAGGCAGGAAAATAAAAAGGGACAGATGGCTGGGGGCTCTGCTTATAACATTCAACCTCTTTTCTAGCCCAAATTGTTAAAGTCTGCCACATTCTTTCAGAAAACCTGGTCTTGTTCTGCACAGCAGCAGGTCACTTCCTAGTGCCCTGGTACCAACCTATATTATTTACTTTTCTGTTGCTGTGACAAATACTATGACCGAATGGACTCACAGAAATATGAGTTTATTTTGGCTCACAGTTCCAGATGGGTAAGAGTCTGTCATGCCTAGGAGATATAGCAACAAGCAGCCAAGGCAGCCAGAACAGGAAGCTGAGGACTCACATCCTCAACTATGAACACAAAGCAAACACTGCAAACTGGGAATGGTGTGAGTCTTTAAACTCTCAAAGCAATTTTCAGCTCTCTCTCCCTTGAGATCACATTTCTATGTTAAAAAAATTTAATTAAATTACATTGGGCACCAGTTAAATTGTTTACCAGTGCCGGGAGGTGGTGGCGCACGCCTTTAATCCCAGCACTTGGGAGGCAGAGGCAGGCGGATCTCTGTGAGTACGAGGCCAGCCTAGTCTACAAAGTGAGTCTATGACAGCCAAAGCTGTTATACAGAGAAACCCTGTCTCGAAAACCCCCCCAAAAAAATTGTTTACCAGTATTAATATTATCTTTAATTGTTTTGGCAGCTGTTAATCTTTAAGCAGCCATTATAAAAGAGCACACAGAGACACAGGATGGATTTTAACATGCCTTGGCCTGAGTTGTGCAATCTTAGCCCATCTAAACTAGCTCGTAATTCTGTTACCCAAATATGACCCCATATATACATACATCCCCTTGGACTGCCATTCTCCATGATATGCTGATGTTCCTGGCCATGTGGAATGAGGTTCTTTTTCCTAACCCATGGTGTGTGCCTCCTTCCTGCTCCTGGCTGGAATGAATTAATTCTCTGTCTAAAGGGCAGGCTTCCTGTTCTAATCTCAGGAAGTCCCACCTTTCTCTGTCTTTGCCCAATCTCAGGCCTCAGCATTTATTTAACCAATCAGAGTCAATGTAAGTAACAGACAGCAAGCAAGACCAATTAATTAACATTTAGAATGCTTAACACTACTCCAACATTTCTATGTTTGTGGTATCAGACATTGCGGCCTTAGCAAGTTCACAGGGATTACTGACAACACTATACCATGAAGAGTGGCTCAGAGTGAGCCCAGGGATCCTTGCTGTATCACATTGGCTTCTGGTGGGAGAAACAAGGTGACTTCCCACTTACCATTGGAGCATTTTGAAGTTTATAAATACTAGCTGCTCTATGTCAAATTGAAAATACTGATGAGTACTTTAAAGATTTCAGGCTTTTATGGCCATTTAATTGTAATCTTACTGTCTTCTTGTTATAATCCAGAAAAAAATTATGTGAAGCCTAATCAAAGGAAAAATTAAAGGAATTGCTATTTGTAGGAAATTTTCCTTCAAGTGAGAACCTTCTATAGTTGCATCTTACTTCAGTGTGGCTGCTTTAAAATTAGCCTTTTTATTATGAGTGATATGTGCTCATTACAAAAATATTAAAAGAGCAATAAGCCAAGGTGGACATAATTCTAGCATCGAGAGAAAATTAGTTTTGGCTGTTTGGTATACATATTTCTGGAGTTTTTCTGTGGTACATGTAACACGGAATGATTTGAACATGACATGGTACATGTGCCTTCTGACTGCTAATCTTCTTCCCAGTGTTGGGAATGTCACAGGAGCAGTTTTGGTCCAGGACAACCAATGTAAAATTACCCTCTGGTACTCACCCTCCAAACTTTATGCTCAGTTTAACTATAAAGACATCACCAAGCTGCCTCTTCCTGCAGCTAATTTTGCTAATTTAACTTAATAAAAGGTCTCCTTTCCAAAGCTAGCCAATTTATGTTTTCTCATGTTAAACTCTTGATCATTTTACAATTAAAATAATTTTCATGTCTTCAAGAACTTGCCTTCCTATAGAGAGAGAAAGAGAGAGAGAGTGTGTGTTGTATTTAGAGTATATTATGCAGTTAAAAAGTAACAGACATAAGAATTTATAACAAAAAGGGATTTGGCTGTACAAGTTGCTGACAAAGTGTGCCACACGTCTCCTGTCAGCTGGGAAATACAGCATGGTACAGATGTTCCTGTGGGAGGAACAAACCTCATTTTGCTTTTATTTTATTGTAGGGAAATATGGACTTGTAGTGTGGTTCAGCAGACAGTCAGCTAGACCCCACTTGGAACGTGGTAGTGTGAAGTTGGAGGAACAGCCACCCCTTCACACTCTTACAGCTCTGCTGTAATCAACAAGTGTGTACACAAAGCCACATGCTGTGCGTGGAGTCAAAGAGTGTGGCTCCCTTTCATCCCTTATGTTTAAAACAGTTCGCCATTGCAGAGGGAGCAAGAGAGAGTCTAAACTGTGAGGGACAGTAAATGATTCTAGGTCAATGAGCATAGGGGCTCAGACCATAGAAAGTGAATGGGACCAAGTTGGCTAGACATAGGTCTCATGCCCAAATCTGAGTCTGTTCTTTCTCTTGGAGATATGAGTTTAGTCCATGACAATTAGGGAAGAGACCAAAGGCCCCTTCCATTATTCTTTCAAGAGTCTGATCTTTTGACAGTTGTGAGAAATTCAGAAACATTTTCTAGCATCTGCTATTCTTTTGGCCTAATTCTGAACTAGTCAGGACACCATTTATCTTAGGGTTTATTGCTATGAAGAGACACCATGACCAAGGCAACTCTTATAAAGGAAAACATTTAATTGTAGCTGGCTTACTGTTTCAGAGACTTAGTCCATTATCATAGCAGCATGTGGGCAGACATGGTGCTGGAGAAGGAGCTAAGAGTTCCACATCTTGATCTGCAGGCTGCAGAAGGAGACTGTGCCACACTGGGCATAGCTTGAGCATATATAAGACCTCAGAGTCACCTCCATTGTGAACACACTTCCTCCAACAAGGCCACATCTACCCCAATAAGGACACACCTCCTAAAAGCGCCAGTCCCTATGGGCCAAGCATTCAAACACATGAGTCTATGGAGTGGGGGGCGGGGGCTTTCTTATTCAAACCACACCAGGATACCCTCTTTTAGGGTGTAATCTATGGATTTCTTCATTGGAAGTATAGAAATGGGCCAGGTGAATATGGTGTCTCCCTGGCCTGTTGTCTGGGTCCTTATGGAAGCTGAGACAGGAAAATTGTGGATTTGGAGTCAAATTGAGCTACATAGAAAGACACTGTTAAAAATAAACAAAAAACAACAAAAGCAGAATTGCAGTTCCCAGCCCAGCCCTGCTGAATCATAGCCTGGATTTTCCTAAGTCCCCTGGGTTTGCCTTTTAAATGTATGAAGCTGGAAAGTCATTGTGCTCACAGTCACTAGAAATGGGAGCCTTATGTGTATACTAATGAGAAACAACAATATGCAATATCTCTAAGTAGACAATTGGGAAGAGCAGCTACATCAGAGAAACCTCTCTTTTGAATTATGTCTAGAAAAGAGAACACCTCAGGCTTGCATTTATGTGGAAAGAAATGTATAGGGCTTGGTAATGGGTCTTTTAAAGTTTTCTAGGTGCTTATATATTTGTTTTAGATTCATGTGATGTGTATGACTCTTTTGGCCTGGATGCATGTATGTGTAACCATGTCGACACCTGATACCTGTGCAGACCAGAAGGGGCCATTGGATCCCCTGGAACTGGAGTTGTAGTGATTATGAGCTGATTTCATTAAGTTCCTCTGATTCTGAGGCACTCTTGCTTTAGCATCAACTCATCCTTCCTTAGGCTTCACTCTATTCGTTAAATCACAGAAGAGGCAGGTTGCACGCATCCCTGGCCTAGGGCAGACAGGGAGCTTCTAGTTACCCTCACAGGAGGCACCTGTAAAAGCTAGTAAAAAAGCCCAAGGATATTCTCTCGGGGTTCTTCTTGTTATTTTACTTCTGTTTTAAATTTATGCTTGCTTGTTTAGCTTTCCAGTTTAGAAAATGGTTTTAAAACATGGAGAAAAGAAAGTGTCATGTCCAGAACCTCCTGTTAACTTATTGCCATGTTAACGTATAGTCCTTGTTCCCTTGAACAAAGCTGCAGTGAATGTTTACATACAAGTCCTTGTATGCTTGTCCCCTCTTGGTAAATACTGAGTAGAAATGCCAAGCCAGATGAGCCTCACAGATACTGTGTCAGACCTCATATGGGACTGTCGAAATTATTTACAACAGCAGCACATTCCACATTCCTGTTTGCATTGCCCTTAGCAGTTTTATTTCATGGATTTGAAGTGTGTTTGTCAGTACTTAGACCTCCTACTATAACTATATATATTAGTAAATGGAGAGTGAACAACTTTTTTATATTTTTTAAATGGTGGATTTTTAAAAAAAGATTTACTTTGTGGGCACCAGTACACAAATGGACATCATATATACACACATATGTATATATTATGTATATGTGTGTATATATGATGCCTATATGTGTACTGGTGCCCACAGCCAGAAGAGGGCATTGGATCCTCTGGAGCTCGAGTTCAGGCAGTTGTGATGTTCGCCCAGTTTAGATGCTAGAAATCAAACCCAGGTCCTCTACAAGAGCAGCAACCCTTCTTAAGACCTGAGACATCTTTCTAGGCCCCTTATGATGGGTCTCGATATGATTTTATGTTTCTTCTTAGCATTCTTTGAGATTCTTGCAGATTTTGTGTGTGTGTGTGTGTGTGTGTGTGTGTGTATGCGTGTGTGTGTGTGTGTGTGTTTTGATACTGTTCTACAGGACACATACATTTATTTAAAGTCTTTATTACATTTTGAATGTTATAAACTTGTAAGCAGTATTGCTACATCCTTAAGCACTGTTCCCATGCTCTGAAGCATAGCATTTGCTGTCAGTCATGTCCAGTGTATGGGAGGGGTGCTGAGATAGAACACAGGACCTTCTTCATGCTGGACAAGCACCCTGTCACTGAGCCATAGCACCAGCCCTTTCCTTCCAGCTTAGCTCTGGCTTCTTTGCATTCTTCTTGGATAGCTCGCTCCTGCTCATGCAGTTCCTACTGCATTATAGCCTGGCCTCTCCTTGGCCTTCCAGGACGGTTCTTTATGAGCTGTGTAATAAGTGCACTCTATGGTATTTGCTGGCTCAGACCAGCCTTTTAGTTCCAGACCAGCAGTTCCACAGTGACAGGCCTCTTCAGATTGGTTCTTCCCCACCCTAATCCACTGTGGCCAAAAGAGGACTGCCTTCACAGGCAGCTCCAGTTTCCTATTGCTGTGTAACAAACCACCTCAAAACTCGGGGCTTAAAATCCCCTGCCATGATTCTGTACATTAGCTGGGTTCAGCTGGGTGGTATTAATCATCCATGTAGTGCTGACTAGGCCACACTCAGAGGGCTGTGCTTTGTTGGGAGATCACATGGCTTGGGATATGGAGCAGGCTTCACTCAGCTGACATCTTACTCAGGGATTGTGGCAAAGGGCTTGTTTAGTGTGTGTTCTATGGGCTAAAGCAAACTGCTTACAGCACAGGCTGTCGTCAGATGAAATGCCCAGCTGCTTTCCCCATGTCCTCCATTGTCTGCCTTCAGAAATAAGGAGAGGAATACTCCAAAAGTATTTAGAGGCTTATTCTTTCTAGGAATATAAGACTTCTGCCAAAAATAAGTCAATAAAGCAGACATAATCTAGATTTTCTTCATTTATCCTAGGCACAGTACTTACCTTAGAAACTTGACGACTGTCATCCATTTCTTTTCCAGAAATTCATGTGATGGTCCATGGATGACTTTCTTTAAATATTAATTCTCAGCTGTTTTAGTTACTGTATTACAAGTGATATTATATGTTCCCAGTTTTTTTCTGAAAAGCTATTCTTGACTGGAAGCTAATTTTCTATTTAAATAGTGTATGAAAATGTAGAGTGGTCAGAAAACCCAACAATAGCAGTGTTCATCATTAGGCAGGCTGCTCTTTCTGATCCATTTAAAGCAACATATCCCCCAAGGACCTTACCAATTGCAGTGGTTGCTTAGGTAATGTGTGATCCTGCAGAAGGCCTGTCAGAGACGTCCCCAGTGTGAAAGAAATGGTCACACAGAAGGTGTGTGAGAGGAGAGAGCTCCCTAGTGTGAGGGAAGAGTGCTGTGTATGCTGCTTTTCCTAGTGTGCTGTGCTGATCTTGGCCCACTCCTCCCTCAGGGTCCCCTCTTCCTGATCCCCTGCTTTCAAGGGCCAAGCTGTGGCTCGCTTCCACTTTCTCACTTCTCCTGAAGCCTCTTCCACATCTGTCACTAGAATGCCTGTGTTGTGCCAGTGGGTGAGCCTGCCTTTCTATGGCAGGTAAATGACAGGGACATGAGTCAGAGCCAGTTTAGAAAACATTGTCGTCTAGAGACCTTGGTGCCCAACAGTGGCTGGACTCTGGTAGCGATATTTCCTGTGGCCATGGGTGCAGCTGGGTGGAAAGCAGAGTTCCTGACAGTTCTTGGACCTGCTGAGTTCCTTCCCTGCTTTCTAGCTCCAACTACCTCATCTGTAATGCTGCCTGGGAACCTCCATCTAAGGGAAGAAAACAGGAAGTTGCTTTCTCAGGAGAATGGCATTTCTTCTGGATTTAAAATAAATTGATTTTTTAGTTTGAAATTTTATAAAACTTTAGTAGGTTGGAGGATAACTACATATTAATAGAGCCCAGAAGTAGTGATTGGAGTCTCAAGACTCAAGAACAAAGATGAACCTACCATCCTTGTGTAATTAAGATGCTGCATCATACAACTGAAATATCTCTTTGTATTAAAGAAAATAATTTTAGCCAGACACAGTGTATTACTTTTACATTTTATTTTATGTTCTTCCCCAGTGCCCTCAGCTCTTGCAGAGCTGCTGAAGGATGTCAGTGGGGCAGAGGGAAAGCACTCTCATTTTACTTGTAATGCACATTCATCCCTGAGTGCCTGTGCAGAATAAGGGCCTGTAAGGCCTATAGAAAAGCATATGCCCAGTTGCTCTAGCTGTGGATCACTTTGATGTTGGGAAATCTTGTTTCAAGTGTGCGGTTTAGTGAAACTTCAGTTGGATATAGGCCTGACCAATGAGAGACCTTTCTGGTCACTGAGCTTGGCTTTAGCCTTCCCCAAGAGAGGATGGTGAGGGTGTGTCACAGTCCACAGCTAGAGCTCCCACAGCCCTCCTCTTTATTCACTCATTTCTCATTCAACATAGGAACTGGGAATCTCTGTTTCTGCTTCAATGTTTGAGTCACAGGAAGCATGCATATGCTGCAGTGCAGACATGCTGAATGTATTGAAACAGTGGAAATTCTATTTCATTTGCTTTAGGATGCTGCATTCAGTGAGTGAGGTCCAACTCTCTTTAGGTGGGGCCCCACATTTACTTGGAAGGAACACAAGATACACACATGGAAAGTGGTTTATTGTAGTGCAATTTGCTGTTTATATTCTGTCTCAGCCAAAGTCCCTGGCTTGTCTAGATTCAGCTCCCTCACTATCAGGTAGATCAGAAGAGTACTGCCTCCACAGACATGAGACTGTCATAAGCTGTCTTTACAAACACAGACTATATAGCACCTGACACCAGTGAATGGCAGCCAGTGCTCCCAGAAGGCTTTGCTCTTCTGTCTCTGACAAACTGTAGGCTTTGTGACTTCAAACTTACTTGGTAATTGCAATTCAAAGCCCTTATGAACCATTTTCAGTAATGGCTGACAGACATGTACTAAGGGCTAGAGCAATGGCTCAGCACTGACAACTTTTCCAGGGGACCTGGTTTTGAGTCCCAGCACCACATAGCAGCTCACAACCATCTGTAATTCCAGTTCCAGGCAATCAACCACTCTCTTGGGCCTCCGCAGGCACTGCACACATGGCATACAGATATCCTGCAGGCCAAATACCCAAATGCATAAAAATAAATTTCTAAAAATTTAAGAGGACATATCAGATAGTTCCCACATTTTTAAAAGGTCATTCATTTCCTATTGCAATTTTAAAGTTCATAGCAAAGTTGGGAGGAGGCTTTCAAGGTTCCCCACATCCTGCCTGTTGCATGAATCATCTCTTCATTATCATCATCTCCCACAGAGTGATGTGCTTTTTGTATTTATCAGGGAACCTACATTAGCATGCCATTATTCCTCAGAGACCATAATGTATACTAGAATTCACTCCATGTTTTGCAGCAGGTAGACTTGAACAGCCTATAACATCTCTAACAACACACTTCCATTGTTTTCCCTTTCCCTTCTTTCAATTTTGGATTGAAAAATTCAAGTTTTGAACCCAGGGTTTTACACATGCTAGGCACGCACTATACCCCTGAAGCCCATTGCCAGCTTACCATTCATAAAATCTATTTGTGATTGTACCCATTTAAACTGATAACCATGTTTTGATCGTGTCCAGCATTGATTCACACAGGATTTACACTTTGTTCCAATGCTCTAAACATCCTTGGTGTTCTTAATACATGTCCCTGATACCTACCACCCACTGAGCTGTTCCTCTTCCTAGTTTTGTTCATAGTTCTTAAAGGAGTTTTGGGTACTTGGCTTATGATTCTAAATGCTTATGAAGTAGTAAATTGAACCATATTCACTTTGTAGGTGAGTCTCGCGTCTCTTAGAGCAGTAACCATAAAATATCTACTAAAAGACACAATTCTGTGGTGGGAAAATTGGATGCATACAGATCTAGTCACCGGGCAGAGGCCAGCACATGTGCTCAGTCTGGATGTAACTGGACAGTAGTCTGTGGATTTGGTGCTGTCTAGACCTCAGCCTGAGTTGGCATTGTCACTGGGAAATGGGTGGTATGTATTGCCACAGTCTGCTGTGTTCCTCTCTGAGTTCCCAGGGAATAAGAAAGTCAGAGCAGTTTATTTTTGTGCACTTAGCTAGAAGCCCTAGGGAGGAGGGACAAATAATACTAAAGATGTTTGGAAAAGCCTCCCGGAGTCATGTTACTTTTATATTTACCTAAAATTACATATAATAATACATGTATATATATATATATGCATACATGTAACCATAAATTATAGCTATATTTATTAATATCTAAAAGCACCTATAAAAAAAACTTAGCACCTAACAACTCTAACACTTTTGAAAGGACACCCAGATCCTCTAGCTCAGATCTGTGAGATCACTTGTGTTTGCAATTTGTCTGCAGGCAACAATCACTCAATGGACTTCTGGCTCTGGCATTGCTGTGGCTATGGCATTGCATGGCAACCTCTCTTCAACTTGGGCTCTAGGTCTCCTCCATCAGCGGAGACTGTCAAACTTAACCAGGCAAATTCTGTGCCATGCGACCTAGTCTTTGGCATCACTGCCAGGAATTGCCACACGCCCATCTGGCACTGATGCCTCCAACAGGTCGCTAGCTTCCTGAACCACACTCCTCGGCTTGTCTGTCTCTGTGGTCCATTTGCCACAGCTTCAGAGTGCATGGGCCTCACACCTCCCTCAGTGGCCATGGGCCCCTGGACTGACATAGCCTCAGGCCTCTTCGCTCCTGCCATGGCTCTCCTTAATATCTGGTTCTGCCTCCTTAGGATACCTTGTTACAGGAGTCCCTTTCTTACATGCTGAGACATCTGGTCAATCAATTCTTACCACTTAAGGGCTGGTGGGGCCTAAGGGCTGATTCTAGTAGCTTCTCTGCTAGAAGTTCCGCTTTTTCTGTCAGTTGCTTCATACCTCTATCTCTCACACACGCTATCTCTCCTCCTTGGGCTCTGCCACCATGCCGTTAAATACAGTGTTGCTCTTGCTGTAATTGTGGTTCCTTGGTGGGACTTGTGATTTTTCGTGGTTTCTTGAGGTCCCTGGCCACATCCCTCTACGGGGTGGTATTTTCTGAGGTCTCTCAGAGCCACAGCTCCAAAACAAGGCTTCACCTTGCCTCAGTCCAATCTGGGCTCCACCCACCTGGACCGCTATCTTTCAAGCATCTAAGCAATGCCAAACCAAAAGCCCTTTCCAGTTTTCCCAGGCTTTCCTTTTATATCGGTATCTCTTAATTATGCATCAGGCTGTCCTCTCATTGGTCAACCTGATTCCTTCCTCCCAGGCACATCTGCTGCACAGGACCATGTGTGCTCTGCCAGGTGTTTCCCACAAGTCATATGCCTCCTTTTAAGAGAGTGTCCTTCATAAGCTCACTAAAGAAATCTAACTCCTATTACACACACACACACACACACACACACACACACACACTATAAATTTTAGAGAATATAAAATAATATGATTCATCGAATTATTAAACAACTGTGTTATTTGTTCCTCCTCTTAACGTCTTCCTTCTGTGTTGCCCTTCTTCCCTATCCTTAGTGGCTTTTCTACTTCCCGCTTTATATCACCTGTATCCTGCTGTGCTCCCTTTCAGCTCACCAGCCCCCAACACCTATGGTCGCTTTATACTGTCCTGGTTTCTGTGTTTATTCCATGTTGTATAATCATATCCTAAGATTTGGAACTAAAAACCATAGATGAGAGAGAACATGCAGCATTTATCTTAGTAGCTCTAGGTTAAATCACTCAATGTAATCATTTCTGGTCCATCTTTTAAATTTCAAAATTTCACTTTTCCTTTCAACTGGATAGTTTTCTACAGTATATATGTACCATGGTTTCATTATCCATTTATCTGCTGAAGGACACTTAGGCTCTTTTCATTTCCTGTCTGTTGTGAATAGGAGACAGTTAGCATTGCTAAACAAATGTCTGTGGAGTAGGATGTTAGGTCCTTGAGGCACATGCCAGGGGTATATAAATGGATCAAATGGTAGATTTATTTTTAACATATTAGAGATTCTCCACACTGATTTCCAGAACGGCTGCATCAATTTGCATTCCCACCAGCAGTTAATGGGGGGTTTTCTATGTCCACAACTTCACAAGCATTTATTATCTATTGTTTTGTTGATCTTTGTCATGCTGACTAGGGTAAGATGAACTCTCAAAATTGCTAGGGATGATGAACATTTTTTTTGAGATATTTCTTAGCCATTTTTAGGTGATTATATGATTTGTCTTTAAGTCCATTTATATGACTGATTATATTTATTGACTTGTGTATCTTTAACCAACCCTGAATTTCCAGGGTAAAGCCAATCTGATCATGGTTGGTATTCTTCTCAATATGCTAGTATTTTATTGAAGGTTTTTGCATCTGTGTTCACCAGGAATATCAGTCTGTAGTTTTGTTCATTGTGTCTTTCCCTAGTTGGAGTATTTCAGAACTAGTTGCTTCATAGGACAATCTTGGAAGTAATCCTTCTGTTTTTCTATTTTTGAAGAGCTTAAGGATTGGTTGTAGTTCATTGTTTAAATCTGGTAGAATTCTTGTAATGGCATCTTTTAAAGGTTACTTTGTGGGCCAAAGAACCTTCAATGTTTTGATCTAAATGTTTTAGAGTTATTTCGAGATGAAAACCAAATAGAGTAAGTTACAAAATTCAAAACATACTGTGAAACTGAATACACTATAACTATGAATACACTAAAACACTATAAAGCCAGCTTGCAGAAGTCATTAAAACTAGTCACCTTTGTCAATGGGCAGCAGTGTTTTTAAAAGTCCTTGCTTTGTGAAGGTTATGAAACACCGGCCTGTGAACACTATCCCCCATGAGCACTGGTTCCTACAGATCACTCCTTTCACACTGGAAAGCTGAACTCTGGGTACTTCATTTCCGATGCCACATAGAACAGCAAAGGGGACCAACTTCAGCTGCCTCCAAGCTTAGATGTGTTGTCCCTGAGGCTCCTTTTCTGCCACATTGATAGTGGTTTGGGCACTTTCATGATCTCCTTCACACGCAAAGACTCCTCTCAGAAGGAAATCCATCTAAGCTTGGAAAACAAGCATCCAAGAACCCTGTTATTACACATCATTCTATGCCTTTGGAGAGTTTGTTTTCAAAGTTCTTTTTCATCATGTGGTAGAACTATATATGCTGACAAAGAATAACAAACCATAGAAAAAGACAAAACTGAATATTCTAGAGGAGACCTGCTTGTTTTTTATTTTACATTCACTCAACAGATTCTTACTGATCCCTTACCATATAAGTGGTAATTTTCTAAGTTTCTAAGTGTTGATCATGAAACAATAAACAAACCCTCCAAAGCCCCAACCCAAAAGCATGTCAGGAGGTAATAAGTGTTGTGAAAAGTAGCACAGGAAAGGGTGAGGAGATCTGCTGTCAGGAGGAGGAAGTTCTGATTTTGAACGGAGTTGTCAGAATGGGTATCACTGTAAAGGGACATTTCAGTCATTACTTGAAGGAGTTCAGGGAGTGAACAGTGAACTCTGGCTTAGTCTGCACATGTAAAGCCTGTGTTGAGAGGACATTCTGGGTGTGAGACACGTTTAGTAGCCTAGAATAATAAGGTTGAAATGAGCAAGGCAGGAGCTATGGGCAGGTCACAGGGCCACAGGCAAGGACTTTGACTCTCACTCTGAGCAACTGCTGAGCCACTGGAGGGCATTGAGCTGAAAGGGGTGTGTTATAACTGGGTCATAGTTGGCTCTCCCCGACTGTCATGTTGAGAAGGGAGAATAAGAAATGTTCCCGTCCTAAGGTTAGAGAAATGTGATAGTAGCTTAGAGTGCAGTGGGGTGAGCTTGGCAAGAAGCTGCAGGAACCTGATTTGAAAGTTACAGCAGAAGCTGCTACTTCAGGTGGAAGAGGTAAAGTGTTGGAGGTGACACTGAGAGTTTTGCTTCAAGTGATTTTCAGAATGGGTTCTAACTAAGGGGTAGCTTGTGGAGGAGAAACAAGATATCAGGAGCTCTGCTTCAAACATGTCACTCCCTGGAGGATCTAGGTATTACAGCTAGGCATTTTCACTAAAGACCAACTAATTTTCATTAACAAAAGTAGTATTTAAGTAGTAATCAATAGAATTGAAGACAGTAGGTGAATTTTAAAAGTCAACATAACAAAAAGCTGTTTAAGAAAAAAACATAATAAAATCAATAAGCCTCAAGCTAGGCCGAAGGGAAAATATGACAAAAATTACTAGTGCATAAAATAAAAGGACCTCAGATCCTATGGACATTAAGAGGATATCAAAAGAATATCATAAACCATTCTGTGCTTTCAAGTTTAGTAATAAACATGGAATGAACACATTTCTTGAAAAGCATAGTCTTCCAAAACTCAATCTATAAGGCCAGTATTATTCTAATACTTAAACCAGAGGACTTTAAAGGAAACAAAAAACCTATAAACCAATATTTTCCATGGATATAGGTGAAAATGCAAAAATGTATATGTTATGAATAAGGGAAATCTATATGAGATATGCAAAGCTGATTTACCTTTCAAAAACTGATTTGTGCAGCATGTCACATTAGTAAGCTAAAGAAGAAAAAGTGCATAGTTATAGCAGTAGTTGCAGAAAAGAAATTTGATGTGGAATCCAACACCCATTCACAGTATTCATTAGTCAGTGAAGTGGGTGGAGCTACAACCCCATTAAGAAAGTCTGCACAAACCCACAGCTAACATGGCATTAGAGGTAAAAATCTCCAAGCTCCCCTTTAATGTCAGTAGTAAGCCAAGGATATCATATCATTACTCACCCACTTTCAGCATTGCATTAGAAGTCCTAGCTAAAGGGCATAAATAATGAAAAGGAAAAAAGATTTGTTTTGTTCACACGTGATATAATTGTTTATGTACAATATCTGAAAGAAAATTCCTGGAACTGTATTCCGGTTTGTTTTACATTGCTGTGATGTGCTAGCTAGTTTTGATGTCAACTTGACACAAACTACAGTCATCTGGGAATAGGGAACCTCAACAGAGAAAATGCCTGACCAGATCAGTGAACAAGAAGAATAAGAAACCAAGAATACAGTGGAAATTCCAGCACCCCGGAGGTTGAGACAGAAAGATCAGGAATCCAGGGACAACCTCTGCTATATAGTGAGTCAAAGGCCAGCATGGGCTACATGAGACCCTGTCTCAAAAAGAAAAGATACACAAGGGAAAAATAGTAAGGAGAAAAAGACCAGAGTAGAAATAGGAAGAGCTGTCAGTGACCGGCAGTAGATGTGTTAGAATTGCAGCAGGCAGCACCATGGCACCTTTCTGTCCAGTGATGCTGCAACTCTTGTGTCATCAGCCGTCTCAGAGGGACTGCTTCATTGGCAACACCACAGATGATTTTAGTGTTACAGGGAAGGGGTACTACCGGAATGGGAGTGAAGACACAGTGTTCCTCAATACCCTAAGATGTACAAGTCTACCCATCCCCCTGAGGCAACAGTGACAAAGTGGGCATACTGCACGGGCCATCATCAGGTCAGATTGTGGGCAGTGCTTTAGTCCCTCAACCTTTTCTTACCCATATGTGTGCCGAGCTACATCTGTATTAGGTCACGAAACTAAATTGAACTAAGAGCAGAGAACGTTTCCTTTACTCTCTTTTTTAGTAGACACTCAGCACCAACTGTGCACCCACTTGGCAACACTTTCAAAGGTTGAGTGCATTCAGAGGCCAGTCTTCAGCAGGACTTCATGTCAGTGGTTGTCAGAGTGAGTGTGTGGCTAGAGGGAGGTAGGGAGGCATAGGAGAGATCTTAGTAGCACTGGGCTAGTCCTGTGTCTAATTGGAGTGTTGTTTGCATGAGATTAAGTAACACAGAACTAAGGTGCATACTGTATAAATGTCATGTCCTGGTTCTGATATATCATAGTACAGTTTTGTGAGTGTGGGGAGAGGGCACACTGGACTGCTCACTCCTGAATGTGTGCTTCTCTGACTTGGTATTGGTGCATGACTTTACATGCAGACATCCCTTTTCACCCCAGCTAAACAGGGCAGGGACAAACCAAAGACATGGCTCCCAAGTGCAGCTACATGAACCACTGACTTAGTGGAGTTGCGTACAGGAGCATGACAGACTCACAAAGCCTGCATCACCAGGGTCCTCTGTGAAATTTGCAGGCAGCTCTACCGCTGTGCAATCTATACTACACCAACTGGTTATTGTTTGTATGTCATAGCTTAAATGTGAAATGGCCCTGTGGCTCATGAGTTTGGACACTTTGTTATTTCAGAATTTAAAAAGGTTTTAAGATAAATATTAAAAGGAACAACCAAGATTGATTAGGCAGCCCTGAAGATCTGACTTAACCAGTCTAGAGAGTAGTCCGAACATAGAGAAATGTCCATGTTTTATGTGGGAGCTGCTGAAAGCCAGGGTGCTCTGGAGTGCCGTGTTGAAAGCAGAACACAACTCCTCTTACTAAAATTGACCTCCTCAGATGAGTACCAGTGAAAGCCAAACTCACATTACTTGTATTTCCACAGAATATCTGCTGTACAGTCCAGCAGTGGTCATGTCTAATGCTGTTCAATTGCATGTTTTGTTGTAGGGACAAGCAGATCTTTTGAAATATGCTAAGAATGAGACCTTGGAGAATCTGAAGCAAATCCACTATGCAGCTGTTTCGTGTGGACTGAACAAACCCGGCACTGAAAACTCTGAGGCCCAGAAGCCACGCCGGAGCCTGGAAGTTATTCCTGAGAAGGCCAGTGATGAAAATGGAGACTAAGTGGCCTCTCCATCACTGTCACTGTAGAACAAGTGCACTGCACTCGCCAATAAGGATAATACCCAGGATTTTAAAGCACAACTGGAATACCCAATTGCAGTCTATTACAGCTGTGAATGTATGTAGCAACCCACGTGTGAAGGCAAATAAACTCTTTAACAAGAAATTCTATCCCTGGTCCAAACATGCTGTATCTGTATACAAACGCCCTGTGTTCCACTGGGAAGAACAATGCATTTGCTCTAGTTCCAGCTGGAAATAGACATTTCCACAATTCCGACATGAAAACAGTTCACTCAGGTGGAAGGGAATTGGACTGTTAAAGTCGTATTTACTGATGGAAAGGTGGATATGCACATCTTACTTGTGTGTGCTTGTCAGCCTTGGGGCAGTGGAGGACTTGGTGGCATGCTTGCTGAGCCATACTTACTGAGCAGAGTGTAAGGACCTGGGAGCTGATGACACCACCAGTGGGACAAAGGCTGCCTGGCTGAAGACGTGCTGTGTCAGCATGGGCAGCCAGACAGAGAGGCACCTCGTACATGGTTTTCATTGAATGGTATAATGTTCACATTAAAGATATCTTTTATGATATTTCTCCAATAGCAGTACATGCTTTTAGTGAATTTTTAACTTTTAAAAATACTTCCTCTTCCAGGGACCCAATTACTTATTGAATGACTGCTGACAGTAAGCCACCTAAGTCACTGTCTAACTTTCAGGATGGTTGTGACAATTTGAAATGGTGGTAAGTGCCTGATGTATGTAAGCTTAGACTCCACACTGCCCTCTGCAGATCTGAATCACCTCCCTAGCCAAGGGTGCCATGCTTTCTGCAATATGAGCAGGAGTGGGGACCATGGGGCAGGCCACACTTTCCCATGAGGCCACCTCAGTTCAGTCTGAGAGCTTTTTTCTCCTTCATAGTGAAGGACACCTGCACCAGCTAAGCTTCTAATCTGATCTTTTATTTTCGAAACCAGTGAAACTTCATGATACTTTTGAGAGTCAAGAACCCTGCAGTCTATTACTTCCCACAAACCATAGTTTCCTTCCCTTTGGAAGAGCGAGGTTCTGGGTATTCAGTGGGCCTTGCTTTATGGTCAGCAATGTGGGTGTGCACTTCCACAGTAGGTAGCCTGTGACTGAGCTCACAGTCCTCCCTCATGTGGGCCATGCTCATACAGGCGGCTGCTCCTAAACCCATTGCTTTGCTCAGTTCCTGCCATGAGTCATCAAATAATGTCTGTCTCCACTGGTACTTGGCCAGGTGTGAGTCTTGCTGTAAAACTGCCTCTTTGATGACACCAGATAAACACTAGTCAGTAGCTGAGGCTCTTAGAACTCTTGACATGGAGAAAAATGAGTGGAAAATAGCAGAGAATAATTTATAGAACTGGAAAGTAATGAGTAAGATTGTTAGTGGTCCTTGAACTTACCAAATAGCAGCATTCAATTTGAACTCAAAAAGTCTAGTTATCATCTCTAATAGTGACTTTAAAAATACTGAAATAAACATATAGCTGTATTGGTAATGATGGTGGTTATCATACAATAGGCAAGTCAAATGACTGTAATTGTGAAACCCATGGGATCTGTTGTGACCAAGACAGGCCTAGAGTCAGTGATCTTAGAACTGAAGGGGTGGAAGCCAGGCATGGACCTGAGACCCCTGCACTCCAGAGACTGAGGTAGGTGATGCTGTGAGACCCTGTCTCAAAACAACAGAGAACCGGGGGGGCTTGCTGCCATTCACTCTGGCATGTTCCTTTCCAAACGTGGAAGCTGTGGGCACCTGAGGTCTCCATCTCAACATTCATTAGGGCCATGTTGATGCTAAGTAAGTAGCCAAGCTTCCCTTGGGCTCTTTAAAGCAATATGCCAAGTGGTGGAGAAGAGCAGGCACCGGGTCAGGATGGCTTCCAAGGCAGCTCCTGTTTGTCTAGTTCCTGCCCTGAGGAATACACCACCTGTCACTGAGGACAATCAGCAAAGCCTGAATTCGGTTCCTGTTTCCTCATTCGAATGGAAACAAAAGCCATTTGTCAAACTAGGTAGAATCCAGGCTGATTTACAGGCCTCTGAGAACAATTCTTATAAAGCTCACTGTGCATCAAACCCATGGCGGGAGACCTATGGTAATCCCACTGATAAACACAGAAGATCCTTGCTTTGGGGTTTCAGAAATTGTGGGGACAATCAGGGTGGTAAGCCAGTTGACTTCCATCATCTGCATCCGTTCTTGGGGAGCAACATGTGAATTACCTTAGGCACAAATCCCCATGTGTTTGACTGTTATGTGTGTATTGACAGAATTGCCTGTGGATGAGTACATGTACACACACACACACACACACACACACACACACACACACACACACACGCTTTACTCCTATTGGGGGCTGTGGGATCCAAGTCAGCACAGGAACAACAGGCAATAGGAAAAGCTGCTCTGAGGACCGAGGAAAATAAGAGCAAGAAAAAGACAAACATCGTGGAAACAAAGTCACATTGTGTGTGTGAGCGGAGCCAGGGTGAAGGCCTTGGGTGTCAGGGTGATGTCCTGGCCACAGGAAATCCAGGGGCATCTGTGAATATGCTAAGCACACTCTGCAACCTCTGCACACCAAGTACGTTAATCCTCCACATAGCCCTGCTTCAGCCATCCAGAGAGCATGGAGCATGCCCAGCATGGACAGGCCAATCTGAAGTCCCGTGGTTACCTCTGAAGTCAGTATGAGCAGATCTGAGTTCTGACATGCTATTTCTTGGGTTCATGAAGGAGGGGCTGTCTGTGAGTCAGGGGATAGGCTCAGGGCACTTTGCTTATACCGTTTTGTAGTGGTTTAAATCTTAAATGTCTCCCAAAGACCTATCTCTTACAGGCTCAGTGCCCCGTTTGTGTTATTCGGAGGTCTTAAGCATTGACACACTCTTCAAAGGGATGCTGGAATGTTGGCCCATCCTCCTCTTTGCCTCCTGATTACCAATAAGTGAGCATTTCCTGTGAAACATGCTTACGCAGTGCCGTGCTACCTTCCCACAGTCCCCAAAAGGTGGCTTGAGTTGACACCTTCAAACAAAACCTAAGCACCTTCCCTCCCTGCTTGGAGGGAGGGGAAGGTCAGAGGATGGGGTCAGGTAACCTAGAGGAGCCAGCATGTGTAAGTGCCAGCCTGAGGAGCATCAAGCAGGACAGTGAGATGGGCCTGAGAGGTGGGCAAGGCTGTGGCAAAGCAGATGACTGTCTGGGGTCCAGCTCTCTTTCTCAAGGTAGTGCTGAGCATTAGCTTTATTTATTCCATCATTTTATTGGTCTTATTTAATTATATGCAAATGTTCATTTTTAAAAAGAAAAAGGTTGAGTTCTGGCAAATAGAAACTTAAAAGTACATGTGGAGCAGAGAAATGCCCAGCAGGTAAAGGAGCCTGTGTCAAGCCCTGATGACCAGAGCTCAGTCCTATGTCCACATGGTAAAAGGAGAAATCCAACTTTTGCTGCAAGTTGTCCTGACTTACCCATGAATCCCATGGCACATTCACTTACACACACCAAATAAATGCAAAAACTAATGAAGCCCGTGTGCTTTCACCCTGCCCTTCTCCACTCCCCATCGGAAAGCTCCAGCTCCTTCATGGAGACACTCAGTTGCCACCAAAAATATGTCTTCCTTTCTCTGGGAAGTTCTGGTTTTAATCAGTTTTACAGGGAAGCTATTGTCCATTAAGACCAGGAGCATCAGCACTTACAGACCAAAGCTGTGCTTGAAATTGAAAACTGGAATTCCATCTTAACTACAGATGCAGAGGCTGAGAGGAGGTAGGGGCTAAATTGTGTTTAAATGTGACTGTTGGAACTTACAAGAACATATAGTAGCAGGAGAAAGGTCTCCTTGGATGACTAATCTACAAAAATAAAATTCAAACCCGAAAAACAGAAGGCTTTTTCATATGGACAAAAGCTAAAGGAATTGATGATACGACATGGATGGTCCCAGGTACAGAAGTGGATCTGCACAAGGGATGGGGAGAAATAAAAGTAGCAACAAAGCAACAAATAGATCTTCAAATTAGTTTTATTACTTTAATCTTTTTCACAGAGCCCTGGCTGTTTCAAAAGAAAGCATTTTGACGTATATACAGTGTTCCCATGACAACATGGTGACCTAAGAGAAAAAAAAAAAATGGAGTTGTCAACAGCATGGAGTCTGTCTTAGTGTTATATTGCTGGGAAGAGACCATGACCACAGCTTTATTTATTTACTCTTGTAAAGGAAAACATTTAATTGGGCCTGGCTTACAGGTTCAGAGGTTTAGTCCATTTTCATCATGGTGGGAAGCATGGCAGAGCACAGGCAGACACGGTGCTGGAGAAGTAGCTGAGAGTTCTACATCTGGATCTACAAGCAGCAGGAGGAAAGGGAGATACACTGGACCTTGCTTGAGTTTCTGAAATCTGAAGCCCACCCTCAACGACACACTTCCTCCAACACCACAATACCTACTCCCACAAGGCCACACCTCCTAATCCTTCTCATGTAGTGTCACTTCCTGATGACTAAGCATTCAAATATATGAGCCTGTGGAGGACATTCTTTTTTTTTTTTTTTTTTTTTTTTTTTGGTTTTTCGAGACAGAGTTTCTCTGTATAACAGCTCTGGCTGTCCTAGACTCACTTTGTAGACCAGGCTGGCCTCGAACTCACAGAGATCCGCCTACCTCTGCCTCCCAAGTGCTGGGATTAAAGGCGTGCGCCACCAACGCCCGGCTAGGACATTCTTATTCAAAGCACCACATTCTACTTTCTGACCCCAATAGGCCTGTAGCCATATCATAATGTAAAAATGCATTCAGTTCAACTTCAAAAGTCTTTATAGTCTATCACAATCTCAGCACTGTTTAAAAGTCTAAAGTCCCTTGAGACTATGGCAATCTCTTAACTGTAGCTCCCTGTAAAGTCAAAAACAAAAAGCAAATCACCTACTTCCAACACACATTGGCACAGGATATACATCACCATTACGAAAGGGAACATTTATGAGTAAATACTGAACTAAAGCAAGACCTAAAACCAGCTGGACAAATTCCAGACTCTGAATGTCTGATGTCAAAGTGCTCTTCAGATCTCCAACTCCTTTCAGCTTGGTTGACTGCAACATACTCTCTCCCTCTCCTGGGCTGGTTCCACTCTCTTGTTAGCAGCTTTCCTCTGGCATCTCCAACATCTTGGTGTCTCCAAGGCAATCTGGACTTCACCTCACTGCTTCACACAATGGCTTCTGTAGGCCTCCATGCAGGGACACCACTTGCCTCAGCGGCTTTCCTAAGCCACTGATGAAGATTCAACAACTCCTTTTTTTGTAGCTTTGACTTTAAAGCCAGAACCACATGGCTGAAGCCGCCAAGTTCTGCTGCTTACTGGGTCTGGAACATGGCCCCTTCACTCGATTTCATCTGCGTCAGCTTTCTGTTGCTGATGGTTCCTTCACTGCATAACACTTTTCATATTATTGTTATTATTATTATTATTATTATTATTATTATTATTCCTTTCACAAGTTAGCTGGGTGGGGTCTTCCCTTAAAACAGGGCCTCTCCTGTTTCCTCATCATGTCATTTATTGCTGTGTGTTGTTTTTTGAACAGTTGTCCTTTGAGGCCTCTGCTCTCCTCCTGTTCTCCTGTGGGCTGGTCACTTGCTAGGCTGCTGTCTTGGTTTGTGTTTAACTCTTTTGCTTTTCATTGACTTTAACTCCCTCTGAACCCTCTCACACATCCCCCAGTTTCTCTGAGTACATTCATCAGTGTCTATAAAAGGTAGATTTTCACTCTTTTAACGTTCAGAAATTTTGTTTTCAGATTTTATTGAAAGTTTGCTAGGCATCTAATGCTATGTTCAAAGCCATTTTGTCTCTGAATCTTGAAATTCTACTATATTTGTCTTCTGGTGTTGAACTTATTTCTTTGTAGCTTACTTTTTCACTTTCTTGGGGACTTTTTGTTTTCATTTATTTTACATTCTGCAGTTCACCATTTTCATGGTAGTATAGACCGGCTTTTTCATTCAATCTGACCAATTTTTTTTTCTATATTTTTAGAGTGCCTGAAGGCTGACAGTCTGGAAGTAATCAGTTAGGGTTTTCTCTTGAAGTCTCAGTCTGGGTGGGTGGCACGCAGATGAGATGACTTAGAGATGGACGGAAGAGAGATGCTTGGGGTGTTAGGGGAGGGGCCTTTCTGAGGTGACATCTAAGCAGAACCTTGAGCGATAAGGACACTTGAAGGGATATGGGAAAAGCACTAGGAAAAGTGAAACACAGGCTAAAGGACCAAGGTGGGAATGGAAAGAGTGTTTGGAACTGAAGTGAGCCAAGTGGCCGGGTAGCGCAGCTGGAAGGCAGAGATGAGGGGCCCAAAGCCCATGGAAATGGAGAAGCTGGGTGGAAGGTGATCTGGCTTGAACGGATGCTCCCTGCAGTGTAGACAGTGAGGCACAAATGGCCTCAGCAAGCCACTGATGTAAGCCAAGCTGGCCACAGGGGACTTGAAGTAGTGGGTCACAGCAGAGGCAGCGAGATGCGGTCAGATTGGCCAGATTCACGTTTCTTGTGGGCGCAGCAGGGAGAGACCCCATACCTCCACATTTGCCAGGGGAACTAGGTGTGTAGAAGACCTACTACAGAATGGGGAAATCTTGAGAAAAAGCGGGATTGGAAGATAACATTTAAAAATGCCAGATGGGCAGTTGGGTCTGGTGTGTAGCAGGTGATCGGGGCAGCTTGAAGGTCATCAGTGTGGGTAGATTCAGTCAATGCCCTGGGTAAGCACTCTGCCACTTCCACACCGCATCTCCAGAGCCCCTTTACTGTGAAATCTTATGTGTCTTCAAGTTTAACTTTCCCCTACTGTGTATTTAGTCACACCCCTCTCCAATTCTGCTTATTCTTTCCAGAGCTCTGCTTGATAGACATGAACCTTCTGGATCAATCTATGCACAGTCTCTTCCTTTCCCCCATTCTTCATCTGCTTTTTTTCTATGTTTTAGCTTAAGTTTCCTGACCTTGCTTTCTATCAGTTCATCCTTCTTATGACAGTCTGTTCTTATTTTGTGACATTAGGACCCAGATGAGCCCTTGTAGACTTTTTTCTCTGCAGTGTTTCCTCTGAGTGGGTCTGTTTGCCTTGGCCCTTTTCTTTCCATCTTAAGTCAGGAGGTGTGGGGCTCAGCTCATGTTTCTGGGCAAGTGTCTGGGATGCTTACCACACAGGTTATCAGCCCTCTGACCTTTTAAGAGAGGAAACTGAGGTACTGTGTAGAGCGTGTCCATTAACTGCACAAGTGGGAACCAGCAGGCAATCTGGTGTCTCCAGTGGTTTTCAACCTTGTGAGGTGTGAGCTTTTTTTGACAGAGAACCAATGGACTGATGGCTGCTGTCAACTATAAGTCCACCATGACTTCCTGTATTCTGAAAGACAAGGAACATAATTGCTCAGAGCCAGAAGCTCACCTGGTGATGGTGTCTTAAGAGACAGGACCTCACTTCTCTGAGAAAAACTGGAGGCAGCTCAAAGGCAGTGAGGGCTGGGGAGGGCACCATGCCACCAATCACATTAGAGGGGCTGCTGGTGCATGGGCAAGATTAACTGTGCCTGTGACTTATGCCTACAGTCCTGGAAGTGGGGAGGTTGGGGCACAAGAATCATTGAGAGGCCAAGACAAGCCTGGGCTATGTAGTGAGCTCCAGGCCAGTCTCAGCTATCACAAACAAAAAACTAGGACAAATGAACTATCTGTAAAATCTTTAAGTAAATTTTATGAAATTTCTACTAGTTTTATAAAAGTATAGAAACTAAATTATGGGAGACTTCCTACTAAGCAGAACTTAGGAGGAGGCAAATCTACTTAGAAAGCCACTCAAGTCAATTCCGAAATGGGAATGAAGACACACAGAACCCTTTCTCTATTTTATTTTATTTTATTTTTGGTTTTTCGAGACAGGGTTTCTCTGTGTATCCTGGCTGTCCTGGACTCACTTTGTAGACCAGGCTGGCCTCGAACTCACAGAGATCCGCCTGCCTCTGCCTCCCAAGTGCTGGGATTAAAGGCGTGCGCCACCACCACCCGGCTAAGACAGAACCCTTTCTTTAGTGTAAAGGTCGCCATTACTGTGGCCTCCCTTTCATCTACACAGAATGGGAAGGAAGAGTAATAACCCTTTGATGACAACTAAGGGCAAAGGCTAAGGAAGGTAAGACTGAATGTGAGCAAGGCAGGACCCATTGAGACACGGGTGGCCTCACACAACCACAGCTCCTAGCCAGCCTGGAGACCACTGCCACGTCCCGCAGGACACTGTAGGACGTGGGCGCAGTCCCAGCTGGTGGGAATGTCGCAGGATCTGCGTCCACATTGCGCAGCTGTCACTGATTTGCTGCCCTCATTCATTATTTAAAGCCTAAATAAAAATGAAGGCCAGCAGTCATTCTGAATTAATTAGCTTTTCTGGCAGCTGCCATCTGACAATTAGAAATTATCCAGAGCCAGTAAATTCTAACTGAGACTTTTTTGTGTGTGGTGTCAGATTGGATTAAAGGAAATGTTGTGGGGAAAAATTAAATGCTACGCCTTTCTTATTGCTTCAGTTGTCTCCAGATAACTGCTTTTCATGATGATAAGTAGACCATAAATTCTTATAACAATAACAAATTTAAATAAATAGGCCGAGGAGTCCACGCGGCTGTGATTTTCCTTCATAGGGAGCTTGTTTACTGTTTACTGAAGAGTGTCTGGGCTTTGTCTTTGAGAGATTCTTCAAGTCCAGATTTCTCGAGGAATCTCCCAAACCGAAGTTACAGGGCCATGGGGGTTCTTGATCCCGAAAAGGGCACGGGGAGTTGAAATGAGATGAGAGCTCGGGGCTCCATTCCCACCCTTAGCTGGAGTCAGGCCATGGCGTACTCCACTGTTGCCTGGCCTGCAAAGCAGTATTGTGCTGACTCCTGCCTGAAACAGTAGGAGCAGCTACTGTAAAGAGGACAGAGCTTGACTTCTAGCATCTCAAGAGATAAGTAGGTTTATCTGCTGTGGGCAACTGGCCCACAAGTTAAAATGACTGGAAGGAGGAAAAAGTCTGAGCACTCCTAAGTGTGAAAGATCACTTACTTTACACTGAAGGTGAGGTTTAGTGCCCGCACGCGGAGGTAAGGCGGAATTGAGTTGGAGGCTTTATGTAATAGGCACTGAATTTCAAAGTCATAAATCCCAAGTTAGGTGACACTTAGATGCCTTAAAAATCCATGGAAAAAGAATTTGATGGTTAACCTTGATTGTCTACTTGTCTTGACTGAGAGATCCCTGGGGGTTGGGAAGCCTGCCCTGGGTGCCTGTGAGGACATCTACAGAGGTACTTGGGCCTGGGGCTCTATGACTGATGAATGAGAACTAGAAGGCATTTGGAAGGCTGGAAGCAAGGCCTGATTGAAGAAGTAGACACTGTCTTTCCCTGGCCTCACACTGTAAGCCCTTTCCTTTCCTTCATGTCTGCCATGTTGTCTGCCTTACTCCAGGTCCAGAAATATGGAGCCAAGAGATCGTATCCCAAACCCCACAAAACTGTTCACCAAAACCAACTTTTCCTTTCTTGTTTCTTGTCATGTATCTTGTCACAGCAAAAAGAAAAGGGCTACAATGCAGAGTTAGAGCAAGACAGGATTTGTGAAGAGATGTATTTGGGGGAGAGCTGGGCATCTCGGTCCAGTTGCCTGCTAGGAGTCAAGGCTGAAACTCTTCACATGTCTGAAATCCTCAGTCAAAGAAGACCAAATGCTGTGGACTGTTCCCTAAGGAATCATCCCAAACCCAGTGGCTTGAATGACAAGAAGGCATTTAGCTAACAAGTCTGATAATTGGCTGGGCTGTCTCTCTAGGTCACACTTCAAGAGCATTGCAGCAGATCTGGCATGGTGATCCTAGCTTGATGTTCCTGTATATGGAATGGAGTGGACTGGGTTTTGCCTCATGTTTCCTCTCATCACCTCCAAGCTAGGCTGAGCTTCTATGTGCTGTAGTAGCCTGAGCTCACGAAGCAAGCAACCACATACAGGATTCTGCAGGGCTGAGAGTGTTGAAGGCATGCCACTCTGTCTGTGGCCTCTTGCTGGCCAAAGCTAGTCACTATACCAGCCTGGATTCAGGGAACATTTCTCCTTTACCCTAGTGGGAACAATACTGAAAACAGTGGACAGGAATGTGGCTACAGGAGTGGCAGGGGACCCAGGTTGATTCTTTAAGAATCTATAGAGAGCTTAAATGGGGCAGTTCTGGGGCTCCATGGATTTCATTTCTTCATAACTTAATAATTTACTTATCTTTTGGGGCTCAGCCTGCATATATGTCAGATTCCCTAGAACAGGAATTACAGAGAGTTGTGAACTGCCATGAAGGTGCTGGGAATTTAGAAGAACAACCAGTGCTCTTAACCACTAAGTCACCTCTCCAGCCCTCTTCATAACTTAAGAATGTTGTGATAAAAGACTAGGGCTATTAGAGTAATCTGGAAAAGACAGGGAGGAGGCAGAGATAGAGAGATGTGCAGACAGTGACAGAGAGGGAGAGAGACAGAGACAAACAGGGATCTCGTAACAGAGCTGACACTTGTAAACTTTACAATATGAAAAACCATCTACTTAAAAGAGTGGACAAGAGAGATCCTAGGCCAGCCCCTTCCGGTGTGACCCCCAGAAAGGATAAAGTACTTGCTATCTAAACTGAGTACCTTGGTTTAATCCCCTGAGAAACCCATGTTCAAAACAAAACAATAACAAAACCCAGGCATGGTAGTGTAAGACTGTAAAAATTAATGAATACATGGCCTTCTCCTCTTTCATGAGACCCTGACCTCACTTCTTCAGGGACATTCCACAGAACTCAGTCCTTGAAAATATCAAAACTTGCATAGCTGGCTGTTTTTTTTTCAGTCCCCTCTGATCCCTCATTTTCACTCCCCACTATCACCACCTAACAAACATACTCTTTCTTCCTTAATCCCCACCTGGAGCTGTCTCCTGGTGGGCTTAAAAATACTACTCCTTAGTACCCCCACCTTTTTGTAGCCTCTTGTGTATTTAAAGTTCCTGAACACGGTTTTATGGTGTTCATTCCTCTATGGAGGTAGTAGAACCCCGGTGTGTCGGCCTAAACAAACCTCTTGTATATTGCAATGAGTCTGGGACTTTGGTGGTCTCTGGGTGTCAGGATTCGGGGAGCCCCCTCACAAGTTCAACATTTGATGTGCTGGCCGGAAACGCCTGAACGGCCCCAGACCCCAAGACTCCAGGATTCGGAGGTACACACGCTCAAGCAACTCTGTCCATCTGTTTATTCTAAGCTATTTGTATGTTTATCTGTCTATTCTGTGCAAATCGCTGTATGTAGCCAGTCGCTTTGGCATCTGAGTAACCGGAATTAATTCCGGTATCTGAATCTGTAGTTCTGGCATCCAGTGGAAGCTTTTAGGAGGGTCCTGTTCGTTTCCAAAGGTGATTTCGCAGCTTGTGTTCCATTGTTTGTGTACTGTGTTGTTCTGTCTCCTCGTTTGTAATGTGTAACCATTCCGCCTTTCCCTGACAATCTGATGATGAGACAGGCACTGACGCCTCCTCTGTCTTTGACTCTGAGCCACTGGACTGAGGTTAAAAATAGGGCACATGACCTGTCAGTTGTAATTTTCAAAAGGAGATGGCAAACTCTGTGTGCCTCAGAGTGGCCTACATTTCAGGTTGGGTGGCCACCCAAAGGATCTTTTTTATTAGACAATGTTAGACAGGTTAGGTCTAAAATTTTTAATCAAGAACCCCACGGGCACACAGATCAAGTGCCTTATGTCTTGGTGTGGGAGGCTCTGCTGGTCTCCCCTCCTCCGTGGGTTCGGCCTTTTGCTTCTTTCACAGGTCAATCTTCTGCGCTCTCTATGCCTCCTGTTCCAGCTACAGAACCATATCCTTCAGCTTCCCCTTCAGAGGTCCTCACTCTGAAGCAGACTCCAGCAGAGAAGGAGCCCATCCAAACTATGGGCTCCCCAAAGAAGTCCAAAGAGATTTACTCCGACACCCAAACAGAGGAGCTACTCCTCCTAGACCCGCCCCTGCAGCTTCCCTTGGCTCCGTGTTCCACACTCTTGCGCTCTGCCACACCTTCCCCAACCTATCCCCAGCCTGCGGCCCTGCTGGAACCCTTGCCGGGAGCTGAGGAAGGGGGTCCTGCCACAGGGACCAGGAGTCGGAGGGCTCCTACCCAGACTCCACTGCACTCCTGCTCAGGGAGTACGGTCCCCCTGCTTCAGTATTGGCCATTCTCCAAAGCAGATCTCTATAACTGGAAAACTCATAATCCCTCTTTCTCTGAGAACCCGCAGGCTTTGACTTACCTGATAGAGTCCCTTGTCTTTTTGCACCAGCCTAAGTGGGACGATGCCAGCAGCTCCTGCAAACTCTCCTCACCACAGAGGAAAGACAGCGGGTGCTTCTTGAAGCCAGGAAAGATGTGCCTGGTGAAGACAGGCAACTGACTCAGCTGCCCAACGAGATTGATGCAGGCTTCCCTTTAAATAGACCGGACTGGAACTTTAATAAGCCTGAAGGTAGAGAACACCTGACGGTTTACTGTCACGCTCAAGTGGCAGGTCTCCAGGGTGCTGCTAGATGCCCCACCAATTTGGCTAAAGTAAAAGAAGTGAGTCAGGGACCAACTGAGTCGCCAACGGTGTTTCTAGACCGATTGATGAAAGCTTTTCGGTGATTTACTCCATATAAACCTACCTCTAAGGAACTTAAGGCTAAGGTAGCCATGGCCTTTATTAATCAGTCAGCTCTAGATATTAGAAAAAAGCTACAGAGGCTGGAAGGCGTACAGGGATTCTCGCTCCAGGACTTGGTTAGAGAAGCAGATAAGGTGTTCAATAAAATAGAGACAGAGGGAGAAAAGGAACAGAGAAGATGTAGGAAACAGGAAGAACGAGATGAAAAAAGACAGAAAAGAAATATGAGTAAAATCCTGGCCACTGTAGTAAGTGAAAGGGACCAGAGAGATAGGTGAGGTCAAAAAGATGAGGGAAAGGGCAAGAGGTAACCGTTAGACAAGGACCAATGTGCCTACTGCCAAGAAAAAGGACATTGGCTCAAGGATTGCACCAAGAAGAAGAGGGGAGGACCCCCAGAGAAAAAATTCTGGCCTTAGATGAAGAAGAGTAGGAGAGTCGGGGCTCGGACCCCCTCCCCGAGCCTAGGGTAACTCTCAATGTGGAGGGGAAACCCGTCCAATTTCTGGTGGACACCGGGGCTCAGCATTCAGTCCTCTTCGGAACAGAAGAAGCACTATCCACTAAGAGGTCCTGGGTGCAGGGAGCCACAGGGAATAAAAAATACCCATGGACTACCCAAAGAACAGTGGATCTGGGTGGGAGAAGGGTATCCCACTCATTCCTCATGATTCCTGAGTGGCCCTATCCACTCCTGGGGCGTGACTTGCTCTCTAAAGTGGGAGCCCAAATTCATTTCCAAACAGAAGGACCATCAGTGACTGACAGAGAGGGGAGGCCGCTTCAGATCCTCACTATGAGGCTGGAAGATGAACATAGGCTGTTCGAAAAACCCCTTCCTCAAACAGTGGATATACAGGAATGGATGGCCAAGGTTCCTTCAGACTGGGCCGAACTTACTGGCATAGGAATGGCCAAACATCACCCACCTGTGGTGGTGGAGGTTAAAGCTACCTCCACCCCCATTTCGGTCTCCCAGTATCAAATGAGCAAAGAGGCCAGAGATGGCATCCGGCCACACATACAGCAGCTCTTTGAGCTCGGGATCCTTGTTAAATGTCAGTCAGCATGCAACACCCCTCTGCTCCTGGTTCAAAAGCCTGGGACCAATGATTATTGACCAGTCCAGGACTTAAGGGAAGTTAATAAAAGGGTTGCCGATCTTCACCCTACAGTGCCCAACCCTTACAACCTCCTTAGACCCCCCCCCCCCCAGCGAACATGATATACAGTATTGGACTTAAAAGATGCATTTTCTGCTTACGGCTTAACCCTTCTAGCGAGCCTATATTTGCCTTTGAATGGAGAGACCCAGCCTCAGGATTATCTGGACAACTAAATTGGACATGCCTGCCACAGGGATTCAAGAACTCTCCCACCATCTTTGATGAGGCTCTTCACCAAGATCTAGCCCATTTCAGGACCTCCAACCCCCAGGTAACATTACTTCAGTATGTTGATGACATTCTCCTAGCAGCGGAGACCAAAGAAAACTGCCTCCTGGGAACTGAAAACCTGCTGACTGAGCTCGGATCCCTGGAATACCGAGCCTCAGCCAAAAAGGCCCAAATTTTCAACAACAGGTCAGTTACCTGGGGTATCTAATCAAAAATGGAAAGAGATGGTTGTTGGACGCTAGAAAATACACTGGCTCAGATACCCACCCCCAAGACTCCCCGACAAGTCAGAGAATTCTTGGGAACTGCTGGCTTCTGTCTGCTATGGCTGCCCCTCTGTATCCACTCACAAAGGAAAGTGCATCTTTCTTTTGGGGCGAGAAAGAACAGGAGGCCTTTGACAGAATTAAGCAGGCCCTGCTATTAGCTCCAGCCTTAGGACTGCCTGATGTGACTAAGCCATTCCACCTGCATGTAGCCAAAAATAAGGGGATAGCTAAAGGAGTCCTGACTCAGAGATTGGGTCCATGGAATCAGCCCGTGGCATATCTGTCAAAAAAATTAGACTCTGTGGCAGCAGGATGGCCCAGCTGCCTATGGATAGTGGCTGCTGTGGCGGCTTCAGTTAGAGATGCTGACAAGTTGACTTTGGGACAAAACCTTACAATTACTGCCCCCCATGCCCTAGAAAGCATAGTGCACCAGCCTTCTGAGAGGTTGCTGACAAATGCAGGATGACTCACTATCAGTCACTCCTCCTGAATTCAGACTGCATCAATTTTACGCCTGCCACGGGGGTTAACCCAGCCACCCTGCTCCCTGACCCTGACTGAAAAGGATCAGCTATCATTCATGATTGCCAACAAGTGCTTTCAGAGGCTCACAGTACTCACACAGATCTCACTGACCAGCCACTCCCCGATGCTGAAGCCACTTGGTACATGGATGGGAGCAGCCTTCTTGAATAAGGTAAGCACCGGGCAGGGGCAGCGGTGGTAGATGGAAAATGGGTCATTTGGGCCACAGCTTTTCCCCAAGGGACTTCAGCACAGCGAGCTGAACTGATTGCCCTCACCGAAGCTCTTGAAATGGCAAAACAGACAAAGATAAATATCTACACAGATAGTAGATACGCTTTGCTACTGCCCATGTACATGGGGTCATTTATCAACAAAGAGGGCTCCTCACTTCAGCTGGAAAGGACATTAAAAATAAGCAAGAGATCCTGGCTCTACTAGTTGCCCTCATGCTGCCAACTAAAATAAGTATCATCCACCGTCCGGGTCATCAATAGGACGGGCCCCCTATAGCTGAGGGGAATAATATGACAGATCGGGTCGCCTGAGAAGCAGCCTTAGGAGATGCTATACTTGAATTACTCGCTGTAGACCCTCATGAAACAGAGTCCCCACCAAAAATGAACCCACCTGTATAGTGGCTAAAAAAATCCTAAAAGAAATATTTCCCCGCTTTGGGGCCCTTAAGGCACTAGGGTCAGGCAACGGGCCATCCTTTACTGCTCAGATAAGTCAGGAAATGGCCAGGTATTTGGGGACTGATTGGAAGTTACATTGTACATATAGACCCCAAAGCTCGGGACAGTTAGAAAAAATAAATAGAACTCTAAAAGAGACCTTGACTAAATTGTCCTTGGAAACTGACAGTACAGACTGGATGGTACGTCTCCCTTTGGCCTTGTTCCGTGTAAGGAACAACCCCTCTCATTTCCATCTTACTCCCTTTGAGATTTTGTATGGTGCTCCCCTTCCCTTGCTCACCCTTGAGAGAAAAATTGACCCTAGCTGTTGTCATAATAATGATTTATGTGCCAGATTAAAGGGACTCCAACTGGCCCAGAAGGATGTGTGGATGCAGCTTGCTGATGCCTATTGACCAGGCACTCCAGAGACCACTCACCCATTCCAGATCAGGGATTTTGTCTACGTTCACAGAATCTGGAGCCTAGGTGGAAAGGGCCATATGTCATCCTGCTAACCACCCCAGGAATAACTCTAGAGAAAAAAGCTGCACATGTGGGGGGATTGAAACCTTCTATTGTGGTGCCTGGGGCTGTGAGACAACAGAGGATAGTTACTGGCTTAACTCAAAGAGTAACCTAATACAGGTGAGTCGGGATTATGAATATAAACAACCATGGCTAAGTCAACACACCTGTTCGAGACCTCTCGGAGGTACTACCTTTGTCCAATATGGGGTCTGCATCCAGGTAGATCCTAAGCGAGAAGACTGAAAAGGAGCAGGCCCATGTCTAAATTTTACTTGTAACCCCCTCATCTTCCAGTTCACAGAGACAGGAAAAAAACTTACCACTCAATAGATAAGAGGCCTAAGATTATATGTCACTGGACATGATGATGGCGTGATTTTCACTATAAGACTAAAAATTAAATCCCTGTCACCCACCATCTTTGGGCCTAATTCAGTCCTTAACCAAGGGGTTTTGGCTCCCAGAGCAGTCACTCGAACCTCAGGAAGTCAACAACGGTCAAGGATGCTGACACCTGTCCCCACTTCATCCCTTGACCTATCCGCCCAAACGAGAATGCTAAAATTAATCACAGGTGCTTACCAGGTTCTCAGTGCCACTAACCCAGGGGCAACTGAGTCTTGCTGGCTTTGCTACACTGCCCCACCACCTTATTATGAAGCAGTTGGGGTGGATGCTGAGGTAAACACCACTCCCTCCTCTGAACAATGTAGATGGAAACAAGGTGGGGGAGCCAAGATAACCCTTTCCTCAGTGTCATGAAAAGGAGTCTGTGTAGGCACTCCATCCCCCTCCCAACAACACCTTTGCAATAGAACTAAACATGTCACCGACTCCTACTCCTCTTGGTACCTCATCCCGCCTGACGATGGATGGTGTATGTGCAGTACAGGGCTTGCCCCATGTATGTCTGTAGTTGTGTTGAACACAACTAATGAGTTCTATGTATTGGTACAACTATTTCCCAGGCTAATTTACCACCCAGACTCTTCCTTCTTAGATGCCTATGGTGGGGGGGGCTATAAAGCTAAAAGAGAACCTGTGACAATGACTTTGGCTGTACTATTGGGTATAGAGGTGGCAACGGGAGTAGGAACAGATGCAGTGGCTTTGGCACAGCAGCCACGATACTATGCTAGCTTACGCCAGGAAATACTGACCTACAAGTACTGGAAGATTCCATTTCAAAGTTAAAAGAATCCTTATCTTCACTGTCTGAGGTAGTCATGCAGAACCGGAGGGGGTTAGATCTTCTATTTCTAAAAGAAGGGGGGTTATGTGCAGCCCTAAAAGAAGAATGTTGTTTCTATATAGATCATTCTGGAGACATTACTGACTCTATGAATAAAGGGAAAGGATAGTCGCTAGACAAAAAGAGAGACAAAGTTCCCAGGGATGGTTTGAGTCATGGTTTAATAAAGCCCCATGGTTTGCCATTTTAATATCTACACTGATGGGACCCCTCATTATCCTTTTCCTTCTATTCACACTAGGGCCTTGCATACTAAGCCTACTAGTTTCCTTTGTTAGAGAACGGATCAGTGCTGTTCAAGTACTAATGCTAAGACAACAATATGCCAAGATCCCACTTGAGGAATCAGGCCCCTGATTCCAAGATTGAAATCACTCACTTGAAGAAGAGGGGAATGTAAGACTGTAAAAATTAATGAATACATGGCCTTCTCCTCTGTGGTGAGACCCTGACCTCACTTCTTCTTGAAACATTCCACAGAACTCAGTCCTTGAAAATATCAAAGCTTGCATAGCTGGCTGGTTTGTTCACACTCCCCTCGGATCCCTCCTCTACACTCCCCACTTGTGTTACTACCTAACTTAACATACTCTTTGTTCCTTTATCCCCACCTGTGGCTGTTGCCTGGCAGGCTAAAAAAAGCTACTCCTTGGTGCTCCCACCTTTTTGTAGCCACTTGTGTATTTAAAGGGCCTGAGAACCGTTTTACAGGGTTCACTCCTCTGTGGGGGGAGTCGAACCCTGGCACGTCAGCTTTAATAAACCTCTTGTATATTACAACAAATCTGGGGCATTGATGGTCTCTGGCGTCAGGATTTGGGGAGCCCTCTCACAGGTTCAACAGTATCAGCAACTCTGCTACTCTCCCTCAGTCTTTAAAGCTGGCCATAGTTCATTCAGGTCACTGTTCAGACAGGTCAAACCCCTCTAGGCCAAAGCTGAGCCACAGGGTTTATTCCTTGGCCTTTTGCTGTCTTGCTCACCAGCTTCTTTCTGCCTCAGGAAAATCCAGCCATCAGTTTACCAGCACTTTCTTCAGCAGGACTTGCTAGCATCGGAGCTGTCTAGCTTCCGCTCTCTAGCATGGAGCCCCTAGCACGCCCTCCCCAGCTCATCCACTTGTCCTTAAATAGGATCACTCCTTGTTCCACCTGCTTCAGCTTAATTTGGACTATGCACATTTAGCAGCTGAAAACAATGCCAGGTCATAAAGTCTTTCCTTGTTTCACCTGGCTTCAACCTTGTTTTTAGTCCATAGAGACTCCCCTCGTTTCACGTGACTTCATCCATAAGCTGATAAGCTAATCGCTCATAGCAAAGTTGATATTCATGCCCCAGATTAAGATACTGTATCAGAAACCTAGATATTTACTGAATCTAATTTATATTAATCTAACTCTCTACAAATATCTGTTAGGCTTCATTGATACATTTTCAGGGTGGGTAGAAGCCTTCCCCACCAAAAATGAAACCACCTGTACGGTGGCTAAAAAAGTCCTAGAAGAAATATTTCCCCACTTCGGGGCCCCCAAGATACTAGGGTCAGACAACAGGCTAGCGTTTACTGCCCAGATAAGTCAGGAAGTGGCCAGGTATTTGGGGACTGATTGGAAGTTACATTGTACATATAGACCCCAAAGCTCAGGACAGTAGAAAGAATGAATAGAACTCTAAAAGAGACATGGCTAAATTGTCCTTGGAATGGTATAGACTGGATGGTGCTTCTCTCTTTGGCCTTGTTCCGTGTAAGGAACACCCCCTCTTGTTTCCATCTTACTTCCTTTGAGATTTTGTATGGCACTCCCCCTCCCTTGCTCACCCTTGAAAGAAAAATTAACCCTAGCTGTTGTCATAACAATGATTTATATGCCAGATTAAAGGGACGCCAACTGGCCCAGAAGGAGGTGTGGACGCAGCTCGCTGACGCCTATTGACCAGGCACTCCGGAGACCACTCACCCATTCCAGATCAGGGATTTTGTCTACGTTCGTCAACATCGTTCACAGAATCTGGAGCCTAGGTGGAAAGGGCCGTATGTTATCCTGCTAACCACCCCGACTGCTGTCAAGGTTGATGGAATCTCAGCTTGGATCCATGCCTCCCACATTGAAAAAAAAAAAAAAAAAAAAAGCACCTAAAGCCTCAGCAGAATGAAGAGTTCACCGCACTTCCAACTCCCTCAAGCTCAAGCTCCAATGATTCTTGGACTCTTAACACCCTTTTGCCTATCCAGTTGACTGGCCTTGCATACTAAGCCAACTAGTTTCCTTTGTTAGAGAACAGATCAGTGTGTTCAAGTGCTAATGCTAAGACAACAATAACAAAACTTGCATAGCTGGCTGGTTTGTTTTCACTCTCCTCTGATCCCTCATTTTCACTCCCCACTGTCACCACCTAACTTAACATGCTCTTTATTCCTTAATTCCCACCTGCGGCTGTCTCCTGGCAGGCTAAAAAAGCTACTCCTTAGTGTCCCCACCTTTTTTGTAGCCGCTTGTGTATTTAAAGGGCCTGAAAACCATTTTACGACATTCACTCCTCTACGGAGGTAGTAGAACACCAGTGCGCCAGCCTAAATAAACCTCTTGTATATTGCAACGAATCTGGGACTTTGGTGGTCTCTGGGTGTCAGGTTTCAGGGAGCCCCCTTGCAGGTTCAACAGTAGCACATGTCTGCAGCCCCAGTGCTGGGGGTTGGTGGACAGAGTTATGAAGATCCATGAAGCTCACTGGCCAGCTAGTCCACTGGGTCAATAACCCTGTCCAGGCTCAATGAGTGACTCTGTCTCAAAAAACCAAAGCAAGTAAGCAATGAGGGAAGATTCTCTACAAGTTCCCACAGATGGCCGTGTGTGCTTGTGTGCACATACTGGAACAGGCACATATTCCACTGTGTTAGTCTTCTATTGCTCTGATAAAAAGCCATGACCAAAAGCCACTTACAGAAGAGCTTATTTTGGCTTATGGTTCCAGATTCCACAGTGGTGGGGGGAGGCACTGCAGCAGGGGCTGGAGCAGGAAAATAAGAGGAAAAATCTCAGCTGCTCACAGGAAACAGAGAAAGGGCAGGAATTGGGAACAGGTTCTACACTCTCGAAACTTGCTCCCTAAGACGCCATTTAAGAACTTGTACGTGGATACTGTCAGCAGGTTTGTTTGTGATGGCCAGAAAGTCCCAATGGCCCAGAAGTCCTGGGGGTGAACAGATATGTAGGTTGAGATATATCTATGACCCAGTGTGCTAGAGGTCAATGAAAAAGAGCAAGCTAGTGACACACAGCTGTTTGGCAGGGCAAATGCATTGGGCTAAATGAAGAAGGCTAGTCACTCAAAGTAAATACTGTAATTCCACTACATACACATACTATTGTACTAAAATACTTTCTGGGAGTTTGTTATGCTCTCTTTTGCCCTTAAATATCTATTAGGGGTTTCTACCGCCAGTTTAGACTGTTTAATTCCCAAGTAAATGACACACAGGCCCTATTTTTTATTAAAAAGTTGTAAGCCCTATGCTGGGCAGGTTCTAAGCTATTCTAAATCTACCACACTTAAAACCCACATAAATGCCCATCACTTGCCAATCTAGTGACTCCTGGGTGGCTTTTGCTCCATCAGTCTGTCTTCAGGGCGAGTTCTTCTTAGCCACATGTTCCTGGTCCATCCCATCTAATGGTGAGCTCATACCTCCTCTCTCCTCTCTCCTCCCCCTTCTGTTTAGGCTGCTTCTGCTCCATCAGGCCAGCTCTCCTGGCTGTGTACTCATGGTCCATATATCCCCATGGTGACCTCCTTCCTCTTCCTCTCTGTCTCTGTTTCTCTCTCAGTCCCCTCCTGTCTCCTGATTCCTCTGAGACCTCAAGCCTGAGAAGCCCAGCTACACGGTGAAAAGCCTCTTATTAACCAATCAGAGATCATTGGGGAGCATTCTTTACATCACATTGATACCAGAGGTGGCTCAGGATTCATAACAATGCCCATGGCAGGTGGTAACCAGATCTCAGAGCACAGAAATCAGCATCTGAAACACAGTGCAGGAGACCCCCCTCCAACAACTGTGGAGCAGAACACTAACTAGTTCCTGGGTTCAGGGACACAAGGACACCATGACCACAAATATCCTTCTTAGTGACAGAACTTTATATAAACTGTGGCAGGGCTACACAAGTCTACATAGGAGTAAAATTCCATGAAGCTACACAGAAAAACAGAGTATTTAAATAGGTGGAGGCTGGGCATGGAGCTTGGCTGAATTCTTGTCTAACATGCACGAAGTCCTGGGTTTGAGTCCCAGCGGCACATAAACGAAGTGTAGTCCACATCTGTCATCCCTACACTCAGGAAGAGGAGACAGGAGGATCAGAAACGCAAGGCCATTTCCAAGATTGAGGCCAGCTGAGAGTGTCTAAAAAACATTGAAACTTGAATGTTGTACTTTGAATGTAAAAGTGTTCCCTGATTTCTCATGTGCTGAGAACTTGGTCCCAGACAGTGGAGCTGCTGAGTAACTGGGTCAGACTAATTCCCTGGTGAGTTGAATCTGAAAGGGCAGTTTAGAGGTGGAGACAGTAGGCTATTGAGTAGGCTTTGAAGATTTATCCTCTTTCCTGCCTCATCTCACTTTCTGTTCCCTGGAAGTCCTGAGGTGAGCAGCTTTCTTTTCCCTCCAAAGGCATGGAGCTCTGTGACTGTGGACTGAATCCATGAGTCAAAATAAATTTAAGTTCACATCATTTTTTGTCACAGCAAAGAAATTCTGGTTAACACACTGGGTGGTATAACTGAACTTTTTAATTATTAATTGTTTATTTATTAACAATATCACTTACAACAAATATTAACAATTTCTTAACTATTAATCCTACAAATTCCTACAATCCCTTTAACCTAACCATTAATCCTGTTGACAATTATTTTCCTAACCTTTTAGAAGGATATAATCTCTGGGGCAGGTCATCAGGAACATAGTTTCTGTGGTAGACCCTTTAATGCACTTAGCAGTCCTTTTTCTGGAATATCTCAGATATAGGTTCATCAGGGTAAATTGGATATTGTAGTCTCACCTTAAATAAGGCTTGATGCATTCTTCTCTCTGGGAGACCACATCAGCAACTCTGCTCAGTCCTTAAAGCAGGCCACAGTTTGGACAGATCAAACCCCTTAGGCAAAAGCTGATCCCCAGGGTTTAGTCCTTGGCCTTTTGCTGTCTTGCCAAGGCTTTCTTGCTCACCAGCTTCTTTCTGCCTCAGGGAAATCCCACCATCAGTTCAACAGCACTTTCTCCAGCAGGACTCTCTGAACTCTCTGGCATGGGGGCCCTCTGGCTCCATCCGTAAATAAGATCTCTCCTTGTTCCACCTGTTTCAGCTTAATTTGGGCTCTGCCCACTTAGCAGCTGAAAACAATGCCAGGCCAAATACTTTGTTTCTTAGTCCATTATGTCTTTCCTGTTTTTCCTGGCTTCAACCTTGTTTTTCAGTCCATTAAGTCTCCTGTTTGTTTCCTGTTTTCACCTGACTTCATTCTTGTTTTTCAGTCCATTAAGTCTCCTGTTTGTTTCCTGTTTTAACCTGACTTCATTCTTGTTTTTCAGTCCATTAATTCTCCTGTTTGTTTCCTGTTTTCACCTGACTTCATTCTTGTTTTTCAGTCTGTTAAGTCTCCTGTTTGTTTCCCGTTTTTACCTGACTTCATTCTTGTTTTTCCACAAGCTGATAAGCTAATCGCTCACAGCCAAGTTGATCTTCATGCCCCAAATTAAGAGACTGTATCAGAAACCCCTATGTATTTTCTAAATCTAATTTAATTATTCTAACTCCATACAGGGTGGTTAGCAGCACCAGATCCCTGGTGCCAATTAATGCAGTTAAGATACCAGCATTGAGGAAGCTGAGGGAAGGGAACAGGGGCACACCATTTCTGCAATGTCTAGACACAACTAAGAAGACTCCTAAATGGAAGGTTTATTGTTTAAGTAAGAAAGCCAGTCAGCATGACTTCAGGATTATCCATCAGGTCTTCATAATTTATTTGCCATTTTCCCCTTCTAATGGGGGCTTATTTACACATAATGTTGCAATATAATTTATCTTGGCAGACCATAAACTTCCCCTAGTACTCACTCAATTGAGTTTTCTGATGGACATGTACTGTTGAGTGTATCTGTAAGGTACAGTTTACCCTATGTAGGATTTCAATACATGTATCCATATGTCATGGTCAAATTGGGGCAGGGAACATTTCTGTTCCCTCAGTGTTTACCATTTTTGGGGGGAATCTTTGAACTCTTCTAGGTCTTTATAACATATCTGATTATACCCTCCCATTAGCTGTATTTTTGTACTTTCAGTCCAGCCTTCCTACCTTCTGTACTCTCTAGTCCCCTGACCTCTGCTAGCTCTCCTCTACTCTCAAGTCTCCTGTGATCAATGACTTTATTTTCCACATGTGTAAGTCTATAGTCTCTCTGGTCCTCTCTTACTTCACTTGGCATGGTGTCCCCCCAGTGCCATTCATGTTGCTGCAAATGACAGGATTTCATATTTTATGATTAATTAATATTTTACTGTGTATATATACACATTTTCTTCATTCATCTTTCAAACACTTTTTTGATTTTCTGTCTTTGTTTTTGTGGTGTATTGATTTTGTTTACTTAAATATATATTTATTCAATATAATGGAAGGATCAATAATTTGATATCTACATTTTTGAGGCCCCACCATACTGTTTACTGTATGAATTTGCACCTCAACACCACTGTGTGAGACTCCTCCCTTCTCTGCATTCTCAGCAGCATGTGTTATCTTTGACCTTATTGATAACAAATGTTATGTGTTGAGTTGATATGACATTACAGTTCTGAGTTGCATATCCTGGATATATAATTTATATATATTGATGATTCCTTTTTATTTTATTTTTTTATGTGGATTGGTGTTTTGCTTAGATATCTGTGTGAGGATGTCAGACCCCCTGGAATTGGAGTTACAAACAGTTGTCAGTTGCCATGTGGGTGCTGGAAATTGAACTTGGGTCTTCTGGAAGAACATCCAGAACCCTTAACCTCTGAGTCATCTCTCTAGCCCCAATGACTAATGATATTTAAAATTATATTCATGCTGGTCATTTATCTTTTATTTGAGAAATGTCTATTCAGTTCATTTGTCTGCTTACAAATATTTTGTTGTGCTTTCTGAGTTGTTTCAATATTCTGAATATTAATCCCCTGCTTTAATGTATATTTTTCAGACATTGCTCTTTGCTTACAGAATCCTACTGTCCACTTTTGCTGTGGGGTGTCACACGCCAAACTAAACATCTGACACTGGTGGTCTGACACTGATCCACCATGTTTTCTTCTAGGGTTTTATGTTTTCGGTAATCTGGAATATTTTGAAGTGGTTTTGTATCTTGTGAATGGTGGGGTCATTTCTCCAGTGTTTGTTTCTGGTTCCTTTGTCAAAGTGCAACCCACTATGAGTGTCCCACTTACTCTGGGTGTCTTCTATCCTGAGGGCCTGTGCGTTGGGTTTTATGTATATCAGGCTGCTGCTGTAGCCGTTATATTTGAGGTCAGGTATGTTGCCAGCTTTCTTCTTTTTGCTTGATTACCTTGGCTACTTTGGGCCCTTGGTGGTAATACAAATCTAAATGTACTTATTATTAATCAGGGCCCTTTTCTGAAGTCTTCCATTGACACAAGCCAATGATATGGGTTTACAATAATTGTTAGACCAGAGGAAGGTGGGTAGGGAAGGGGTAGGCAAGGATAGTGACATTAAATGACAGCATTAAAACTGTATATTTCTGAGACAGGGTTTCTCTGTGTATCCTTGACTGTCCTGAAATCACTTTGTAGACCATGCTGGCCTCAAATTCACAGAGATCTGCATGCCTCTGCTGGGATTAAAGGCATGCACCACCACCATGCCCGGCTTTCTTTCTTTCTTTCTTTCTTTCTTTCTTTCTTTCTTTCTTTCTTTCTTTCTTTCTTTCTTTTTTAACTCATCCTTTCCTTGTCAAGGACAACATATGTAATGTTCAGTACTTGTTGGGTGAATTTCTGTGGGCAAAGTCATGTTTGCAGAAGATAAATGTCCTCTGAGGCCTTTCCTTGGGCACCCTGTGCGAGCATCTGGATAGCTGCTTTTGCCTCTCTATGCTTCCTGTGGTGGAGGGCTGCTGCTACTGGGTTTTCATGGTGAGTGAGCTTTCACACCTGCCCCTACCACACATCCTGAGAGGCAGCCAGTACCTTCCAACCACACAAGAGGGAGTGACAGTTCAGAGTACATAAGCTGTTCAGTGCCCTCACCTTGTCTGGGCATAGCCCCTTCCTGAGCCCAGCGTTCAAGCCTTTCATCCCTCCCCTCACACAGGCTTCTTGAAAGGGCTTCATGCTCTCAGGTCACAGAGGAAATAGTTGCATTAACTGTGGTTCATGGAACAAAATTAGCTGTCAATGAAATCCTCTTGGGCTGGAGAGATGGCTCAGAGGTTAAGAGGACTGGCTGCTCTTTCTGAGGTCCTGGGTTCAATTCCCCAAAACCACATGATGGCTCACAACCATCTATAGTGAGATCTAGTGCCCTCTTCTGGCCTACAGGCATACATGCAGACAGAACACTGTATACATAATAAACAAATCTGTTTAAAAAAAATCCTCTTGCCTGGTTGGAAGGGGGTTGCTGTGACCACCAAGGCCAACAGAGTAACAATCCATGAGAGATGAAAAGGCAGTTCAGTTCAGTACAACTAAGAAGTTGGTCTTGGTTCAAAATTTGGGAGTCTGACCCTGAGTAGTTAAATATAGGCATATTTAGCTGATAATTAACTTAATCCCATGTGCACAACATCAAATTTCATAATTTCATTGTTCCTGGTAGCTGAATAATATTCCAGTGTGTAGATGTACTACAGTTTATTAACTCTTTCTTCGGTTGAGGGACATCTGGGTTGTTTCCAGTTTCTAGCTATTACAAATAAGGCTGCTGTAGGGGTTAGATAAATTAGATTTAGAAAATATATAGGAGTTTCTGATACTGTCTCTTAATTCGGGGCCTGAAGAGCATTATCAGCATGAAGTCAGCAAAAACAGGAAAGACTCAATAGACTGAAAAACAAGTTTGAAGTCAGGAAAACAGGAAAGACTCAATAGAATTGAAGAAACAAAGTATCTGGCCTGACATTGTTTTCAGCTGCTAAGTGGGCGGAGCCCAAATTAAGCTGAAACAGAGTTCCTCCTATTTGAGGACAGTGCGTGGAGCCCAGAGGAGAAGAGGCCCCTGATGCTAGAGAGCTCCAAGAGTCCTGCTGAAAAAAGGGCTGGCCATTGATGGCCAGCTCTCTCCCTGAATCAGAAAGAAGCCGGTGAGCAAAGAAAGCTTGAGCAAGACACCAAAAGGCCAAGGACTGGACCCTGTGGCTCAGCTTTTGCCTAGAGGGGTTTGATCTGTCCAAACAGTGGCCTAAAGGAAACGGTGCCTGGCTTTAAGGACTGAGGCAGAGCAGCTGAGTTCCTGATTCAAAAGAAGTAAGTTGGCCTGCAGACGGCTGGGGTCTCCCACAGAGAAGAAAGCATGAAGCCTTATTTAAGGTGAGACTGCAATAACCAACTTACCCTGACGAACCTGCATCTGAGAGATCCAGAAAAAGGACTGCTAAGTGCGTTAAAGAATCTACAACAAAGACTGTATTCCTGACGACTGAGGACCTGCCCCAGAGACTGTATCATTCTAAAAGGTTATGAAAGTAGTTATAATTATCAATAGGTTTAGTGGATAGGTTAAAGGGGTTGTAGGATTTTATAGGATTAATAGTTAAGAAATTGTTGGTGTTTGTTATAAGTGAATTTCATAATAAATAAATAAGTGATAAATAATAATTTAAAAGTTCGGTTACAGGCTGCTATGAACATAGATGAGGAAACTTCCTTATGATTCCATGAGGAGTCATCTGGGTGTATACGCAGAAGTAGTATGCCTGGGTCCTGAGGCAAAGCTATTCCAAGTATTATAAGATATCGCCATACTGACTTCCATAATGGTTGCACAAGCCTGCACTACTACCAGCAATGGAGGAGGGTTCCCCTTTCTCCACACCGTTGCCAGCATGTGCTGTCATTTGAGCTTTTGATCTTAGCCATTCTGACAGGTGTGAGATGGAATCTCAGAGTCATCTTGAGTTGCATTTCTCTTATGATTAAGGATGTTGAGCATTTCTTCAAGTGTCTCTCAGCCATTAGGGATTCCTCCTTTGTGAATTCTCTATTTAGCTTTGTCCCACATTTTTTGATTGGATTGTTTGGTTTCTTGGCATTTAATTTCTTGAGTTCTTTGTAGGTTTTTGATATTAGCCCTCTGTCAGATGTGGGGTTGGTGAAGATTTTTTCCCAGTCTGTAGGCTGCCGTTTTGTTCGAATGACAGTATCTTTTGCCTTACAGAAGCTTTCCAGTTTCATGAGGTCCCATTTATTGATTGTTGATCTCAGGTCCTGAGCTGTTGGTGTTCTGTACAGGAAGTTGTCACCTATGCCAGTGAATTCGAGGGTTTTTCCCACTTTCTCTTCTAGTAGATTCTAGGGTGACTGGCCTTATGTTAAGGTCTTTGGTCCTCTTGGACGTAGTTTTGTGCAAGGTGATAAGTATGGGTCTAATTTCATTCTTTTACAAGTGGACATCCAGTTGGACCAACACCATTTGTTGAAGATGCTGTCCTTCTTCCATTGTGCCGTTTTGGCTTCTTTGTCAAAAATTAGTTGGCCATAAGTATGTGGGTCTATTTCTGGGTCTTCAATTCGATTCCATTGATCTACTGGTCTGTTTCTATACCAAAACCATGCTGTTTTTACTAATATTGCTCTGTAGTACAGCTTGAAATCTGGGATGGTTACACCTCTAGATGTTTTTTTTTTTAATTGTACAGGATTGATTTAGCTATTCTGGGGTTTTGTTGTTCCATATAAAATTGAGAGTAGCTCTTTCCAAGTCTATAAAGAATTGTGTTGTTATTTTGATAGGAATTGCATTGAATCTATATATTGCTTTTGGTAGGATAGCCATTTTTATTAAGTTGATCCTACTTATCTATCCATGAACATGGGAGATCTTTCCATCTTCTAAAGGCCTCTTCCATTTCTTTCTCCAATATTTATCCCCTTGATCTCCTTTAGTTGTTTTATTGCTCTAGCAAGAATTTCAAGTGCTATATTGAAGAGATATGGTGAAAGTGGACATCCTTGTCTTGTCCCTGAGTTTAGAGTTCTTTTATACCGGTCCTTTACTTGCTTGGTTAGAGTTACCCCCAGGTATTTTTATATTGTTTGTGGCTATTGTGAACAGGGTTGTTTCCCTTATTTCTTTCTCAGCCTATTTGTTTGTTGTATAAAAAAAAGGCTTCAGATTTTTTTGAAGTAATTTTGTATCCAGCCACCTTGCTGAAGGTGTTTATCAGCTGTAAGAGTTCTCTGGAGGAATTTTTGGGGTCACTTATGTATACTATCATATCATCTGCAAATAGGGATAATTTGACTTCTTCGTTTCCAATATTTATCCCGTTGATCTCCGTTAGTTGTCTTATTGCTCTAGCAAGAACTTCAAGTACTATATTGAAGAGATATGGTGAAAGTGGACATCCTTGTCTTATCCCTGAGTTTAGAGGAAATGCTTCATGTTTCTCTCCATTTAATTTGATGTTGGCCACTGGCTTGCTATATATTGCCTTTATTATTTCTAGGTACAATCCTTGTATGCCCGTTCTCTCCAGAACTTTTAGAATGAAGGAATGTTGGATTTTGTCAAATGCTTTTTCTGCATCTAGCGAGATTATCATGTGGTTTTTTTCTTTCATCTAGTTTATGTGGTGAATTACATTGATAGACTTTCGTATATTGAACCATCCCTGCATTCCTGGGATGAAGCCTACTTGATCATGGTGTATGATACTTTTGATGTGTTCTTGAATTTGGTTTGCTAGTATTTTATTAAGTATTTTTGCATCTATGTTCATGAGAGAGATTGGTCTGAAGTTCTCTTTCTTTGTTGGGTTTTTGTGTGGTTTAGGTATCAGGGTGACTGTGCCCTCATAAAAGAGTTTGGCAATGTTCTTTCAAATTCTATTTGGTGAAAGTGTTTGAAGAGTATTGGTTTTAGCTACTCTTTGAAGGTTCGGTAGAATTCCGTGCTAAGGCCATCTGGCCCTGAGCTTTTTTTGTTTGGGAGATTTTTAATGACTGTTTCTATTTCCTTAGGGGTTATAGGGCTGTTTAATCTGTTAATCTGATCTTGATTTAGCTTTGGTAGGTGGAATCTATCAAGAATATTGTCCATTTCGCTTAAGTTTTCAAATTTGGTGGAGTATAGATTTTTAAAGTAGGATCCAAATATTCTCTGGATTTCCTCAATGTCTGTTGTTATTTCTCCCTTTTCATTTCTGATTTTGTTGACTTGGGTTTTTTCCCTCTGCCTTTTAGTTAATTTGGCTAAGGGTCTGTCTATTTTGTTAATTTTCTCGAAGAACCAACTCTTGGTTTCATTGATTCTTTGCATAGTTCTTTTGGTTTCTAAGTTGTTGATTTCAGCCCTAAGTTTGATGATCTCCTGCCTTCTGCTCCTCTTGGGAATGTTTGCTTCTTTTTTTTCCAATTCACTCAGTTTAGCTGTTAATTTGCTTATATGAACTGTCACAATTTTCTTTTTGAAGGCACTTAGTGCTATGAACTTTCCTCGTAGCACAGCATTCATTGTGTCCCATAGGTTTGGGTATGTTGTGCCTTCATTTTCTTTGGATTTTAAGAAGTCTGTTATTTTTTCTTTATTTCTTCCCTGACCCAGTAGCATCCAGTAAAGAGTTGTTCAATTTCCATGTGTAGGCTTGCTGTTGATTCTTTTGCTATTGAAGTCCAGCTTTATTCCATGGTGGTCTGATAAGATACAAGGGGTTATTTCAATTTTCTTGTATCTGTTGAGGCTATCTTTGTGTCTAACTATGTGGTTGATTTTGGAGAAGGTTCCATGAGGTGCTGAGAAGAAGGTATATTATTTTGTGTTTGGGTGAAATGTTCTGTAGATATCTGTTAGGTCCATTTGGTTCATGAGCTCTGTTAGACTCATTATTTCTCTGTTTGTCATCTGTCTTGATGATCTGTCCATTGTTGTGAGTGGGGTGTTGAAGTCTCCCACTACTAAAGTGTTGGGATCGATGTGTGATTTAAGTTTTAGAAGTGTTTCTTTTACAAATGTAGGTGCCTTTGTATTTGGAACATAGATGTTAAATATTGAGATATCCTCTTGAATATTTCCTTTAACAAGTATGTCATGCCCTTCTCTGTCTTTTTTTTATTAACTTCAATTGGAAGTCTATTTTGTTTGATATTAGGATGGCTACTTCAGCTTGCTTCCTGGGTCCATTTGCTTGCAAAACCTTTTCCCAGTCCTTTACTCTTAGATAGTGCCTATCTTCAATAGTGAGATGTGTTTCTTGTATGCAGCAAAAAGATGGGTCTTGTTTACGGATCCAGTCTGTAAGTATGTGTCTTTTTATTGGGGAGTTGAGTCCATTGATTTTGATGGATATTAGTAAACAGGGGTTGTTATTTCCCATTATTTTGGTATAGGTGGTCGTCTTGTGCTTCTTTTTGTTTAGATGCTGTGGAGATTTCTATTTCCTCTGTTTTCTTGGGTGTAGTTGTCTTCTCTGGGTTGGAATTTTCCTTCTAGGATCTTCTGGAGGGCTGGGTTTGTGGGGAGATATTGTTTAAATTTGATTTTGTCATGGAATATCTTGTTTTCTCCATCTATGTTGATAGAGAGTTTTGCTGGGTATAGTAGTCTGGCTGGGCACCTATGTTCTCTCAGGGTTTGTAGGACGTGTGTCCAGGCCCTTCTAGCTTTTAAAGTTTCTGAGGGGAAGTCAGGTATGATTCTGATGGGTTTGCCATTGTATGTGACTTGGCCTTTTTTTCTTACAGGTTTTAATATCCTTTCTTTGTTCTCTACATTTGGAATTTCAATTATTATGTGGCAAGAAGAGTTTCTTTTCTGATCTAATCTGTTTGGTATTCTGTAAGCCTCTTGGATTTTTATTGGCATCTCTTTCTGTAGGTTTGGAAAGTTTTCTTCTATGATTTTGTTGAAGATATTTCCTGGACCTTGGAGTCGGGAGTCCTCTCTTTCCTCTATGCCTATAATTCTTAGGTTCCGTCTTTTCATTGAGTCCTTGATTTCTTGGATGTTGTGGGTGAGAGATTTTTTAGCTTTCTCATTTTCTTTGGATGTTGTACTGATTTTTTCCATGCCTGAGATCCTGTCTTCCATCTCTTGAATCCTATTTTTGGTACTCATATCCATAGTTCCTGTTCTCTTCCCTTGATTCTCCATTTACACTTTTAACTCTGACTGTGCTTTCTTTATTGTTTCCATTTCCATTTTCATGTCTTGAATGGTTTTATTCATTTTGTACATTTCATGCTCCAATTTGCTTGTCTTTGCCTGGACGTCTTCTATTGCCGGTCTCTTTCCTGTTCAAGTTGAGGCACCTTGTTTTGGAGTTCTCTAATGGTATTATCCATTGCTTTTGTTTATGAAATTGTGGCTTCTTTGAATTCCTTCATAGATTTAAGTTCTTGAAAGGACTCCATCACTTTCCATAATGTAGATTTGTTATCATTTTCATGTGTTTCAGCAGTGGTGGTGTGGTCCGGGTTGGCTGAAGTAGCATCACTTTCTTTATTGGAGTCATTCTGCCTTGATTCCTGTTTTTTCTGGGGACTTTGGCCATTTGGAAGTTCTTAGCTGTCTGCTCCTGTTGTCTTCCGGGCTTGGATCCAAAGGGGACGCTTTGGTGTAGCAGCCGAATTCCCTGCCTCCACTCCTCTAAGGTTTGTTTTTCTGCCCCACCTCTCGGGTGGAGACTTCGCTTATCCAGGGAGTGGAGCTATATACACTTAAGCGCTGGTTCCCTGCTGGAATTGCCCATAGTAGCAAAAATTCCAACAATAATAGTAACGGCCTCACAGTTTGCCCAGGGTTGGATCCTGTGGTGGGTAAATTGGACTTCACCCCTCCCCCCCTTGCCATTCCCACAGCCCCGCTTATGGAGCCAGCTCTGGAAACTGGCAAGTGGCGTCATGGTCGACCAAGTTCCCATACACCACAGTGGATCACAATCTGCAGCCGGATGGGTACTCTGCAGCCAAGCTGCGCGCACTTCCACGGGTCTGCAACCCTTTGCCAGATAGCCGGATCGTCTGTGCACGACCTGTGGGGGGCCCAGCAGGATGGAGAGTATCCCTGTGTGGAGTCCAAATCTGCCCGCTGGGTATTAGAGTGGATCTTTCCCAGTCTTGCTCCTGGTGGGGGTTCCCAGTTCTTAGATTCAGTGCCTTCCGTGCGTGTCTGAGAGTGGGAGGGAGCGTCCTGCCCAGGGACTTTTAATGGTCCCTGGGTAGTTGGGTGAGACCCAGGGGCGTTGAGTTTCTCAGATTGTTTTGTACAGCATCTTATAACATTCGCGGTTTTGTGTCTGTTTTCCCCAAGATTAAAATGTGTCCGCGCGGGCCACTGCCATCTTGGATCCCCGTAAACATATATTTTTAAATGAGTTGAAATATACATACATATATGTGTGTCAAAAAAGTCTTAAATATGTGTCAATATATAAAATTCTATACCAATGAATCAAAAATTAACCTTATTTAGAGAATAACAATAACTCTAAGTTGCAGAGAAGATTCAATAATCTACTCATATCATATAATTCTTATATTATATACCTATATTCCCTTTCTCTTTTGAACTTGAGTTTAAGTTTCTAAACCCCTTTTTAAATAAGACCATTAATAGCATATAATCATCCCCTTTATAATAATAATCATCCATTAACCATTGAAATACCAAAACCCATCCACCCCTTCTTGGAATGGGACATAGTTACTTTGAAAATTTTCGTCCTGCTGATTTAGGTTGAAGAAAATATGTCAGAAGCCCAAATAAAAATGAAAAAAAAATAGTTAAGCGATTTAATAGTAACATTAGTTGTTCAGTGTCTCAAATGTTGAAAATGCAAGTTTAAATGAAGTCCCATTTGCGACAGTGAAGCTGTCCAGGAAACAGATTTTGATGGAACAGGAGCTGAAGCAGTTTAAGGCTGGGTCCCATAGGATGTTACAATGTTTCTCAGCATCTTAATCAGCATCCTCCAGGATGAATCTTGTCATGTCTGATCCAACTTTTTGTGTTTTGTCCTTTTGTTCTGTAAATATACAGGCTCTTACAAGTAACATACAGCTCTGGAATCATAAGAATGCATGGGACAAGCAGGATGCACAGATCAATCAAGGAAGATTTTCTACTGTTTGTTAGAGCAGAAGAAAGACATTGTAAGTGTCCATTCATGCCATATGAAAGGATGGCATATAATAATTAGTCATGTGGATTCTATGTAGCCAACAAGATTTTTATTGGCTTGCATATACATTTATGTCTTAGCTAGTCTGAGCTGTTCCTCATAGTGGAATCAGCAATATAAGTTAGTTGCTCATTCTTTTCTTTGTAGCCAAGGTCTTCAGGAGGCCTTCCCAGTCAAATATGATTTCTATCACTTTGGATAGTAGACTTAGCTTTTTTTTCCTATAGACATAAACAGAAACCTCTCTCCCAAAATGACTTAGCCTTTGTCCTCCAGTTTGAAGTAATTATAAGTATAGATTGATTTAAATTACCAGTCCCATTCTTATCCAGGTTTGCTTTTTGTCCTCTCTCAACAAGGGTGTATAATATTACCATTACCATTGAACATACAACCATTTTCATTCTGATAGATGAAAACAAATGGAGTCCAAACATCCTCATCTACAATGATATATATTTATTAATTTTACGGATACAGGGTTTCTCTGTGTAGCCCTGGCTGTCTTGGATTTGCTCTGTAGAGCTCTGTAGATTAGTTTGGCCTCATACTCACAAGGAACCTGTCTCTGTCTTTGTCACCCAAGTTTTAGGATCAAAGGCATGTGTTTATATTTTTGGAAGCATTTTTCATTTTATACTTGTTTCTGAGATTGGAGGCATGATAATCTGTGTTTATTAGTCCATTGTCACCCTTTGCCATACCTTCTACATATTGTAGAAGGCTAAGGTCTTCTTTTTGGATTATTCCTAGAAAAAAAATGTTTCTAGAAATGCCTTGCCTAAAATCCCCTTTTTAAATGATCTTGCTTTTCATAATTGTGAGATCCAAGATCAGCTGTATCTCTAGTCCATTCCTCTATTGGTGCTGATCTTGCCTTTAAAGGTCTAATCGCCCTTTTGTATTCTGAATTAGCATTTTCAAAAGCCAAAGTTTCAATCAGTAGTTTTCTGACTGTTGAATCTAATACTATTCTATCTACAGTTGAATGACTTCAATCTTTGCAAAACAAAACAATAAGAAATCAGTGATGGCTTCTTGACCTTCCAGAGCCCTTCCTGCCCTTCTTTCTTGCATTGAGTTCCTTCCATTCACACCCCTGTGGATATTTGCACCCCAAACGCTCTGAATTTTATAGGCAGTTTCTAGCTACCTCCTCTCGTCTCTCTGCCAACACTTGCAAAGGGAGAAGAGCAGCACACTGCTGACCAGAGGCGCTGGTGGACAGAAGGTGAGGCTGTCTGCCTAAGGCAGGGCCAGGGCAGGAGGTGGGCCATTTCCATAGGGTCTGCCAGCCTCTTATAGGCTGGATGCAGCACTGCACGTGCTCCTGGCCATACCCAGAGGGCCCTTGTTGGCACACTCCAGGCATGCTCCAAGCACGCAGGGAGTCCCATTGCAATTGCACCTGCACATGGCAGGGCACCTGGGCGGAAGCAGTGTACCATGGCCAGCCCTAGCCAAAGCACGTCAGCCAAACATATTCTGTTGTGAGTGTCAGGGCTGTGGTTCCAGGCTGTCCAAACCCCACTGCCATCCATGGGCACAGAGTAGGCTCTATGCCCCCCGCATGGAACATGAGCCTGCCTCATTGGGTCCTGTACTCCTCTGGCTCCTTCCCTCCCCAAGGTTTGCCCCCTGTCTCATCAAAATTTAAAATTTAAAACTGTTCTGATTCATTACCAAAACCTTCTCCAACATAGGAGGTTGGAGCTACGCTGGCACCTCTCTTTGGTAGAGTAAAACAGGAGAGATGTGGGTATTTCTGTTGACAAGTCTGGCATCCCAAAAGGCCCCAGAGCCCTGGCACTAAGACGATGGACTCCCTTTGTTCAGCTGAACCCCCTCTTTCCTCTGATTTGGGAATCCTAGATCCCTGGAAACCCATCATGTACCTAACCTTCCTCTGACTTTCCCTTGCTAAAGAGGTCTATTGGTGCTTTGGTTTTCAGCCAATGACATTCAGTTTAGGCCTCTAATCCTCTCTGGAGCTTTTCCCACCCTCACTGCCCATGAATTAATTAGGCATTCCATTTTCTCTCTACTGACTGGACAATAACCAGTGAATCAATTACATCCCCTTCTTAAACTCCTCCCCACTACCTAAAGGTACATAATACACAGAGTAAGCTTTCTTTTTTTCTCTGCCCCCGTGATGAATGCCTGAGTCTGCTTATTTTGGGTGGAAGCACTCTTCGTTCCATGAAGGATCCCTCACTGCCTGCCTGGCTGGCCAAGCTTGCATGGGCCTCAGGCTCCTGCATGGCCACTGCCTAGCTAGGTCTGGTACTGCTGGTAGCCTGGGCTCATCTCTGCCCCTTGGCTGCCACAGGCAGCCTAGCCAGCCTCCATTCTCCAGAATGCCATAGCCAGTGAGGGGCAGGGCCAGCTCTGCACAGCTCTTGGACATCAACATGGTCCCAGGTAGCAGAGACCAGGGATGCCCGCAAGGCCTTTGGCTCATATTGCAGCCATGGACATCGACACAGATTTTTGGTGGTGCATGACCATTGACTCAGACATGGTCCTCAGCAGCAGCACAGCCCTGGACATCACCTCAGGTGACAGGCAGGCTGCTCACATCAGGCTGCTCCTCTCTACCCTCTAGTGTCTAGTCCCGCTATGAGCCAGCAGGCCTCTGGATGTCTTCTGCCCATTGTGCAGCATGGTGTCTACTTTCATTTTTTCTTTTAAAGAATAGTTCATGTGCTGTTGAGGCCTGCTGATAAGGTCGAAGTCTGGCATTACCAGAAAGCTCCTGAGCTCAGTGCTACATGACAGACTCCCTTTTCTCAGCGGGGTTCCCTCTTCTGCCTTATCTGGGGAATCCTGAACCCCATGCCTTCTATCTGAGGATTGTTGAGTAGCCCTCAGGGAAGTTGCAGGCCCAGCCCTTTTTCCTGATAAGAATCCCACCTAGTGAGCACCCGGGATTCCAGGAATACCCTCTCCATTCTAATGAGCTCTCTTGGTGCCTTGGTTTTCAGACAATGACCTTTTGTCCATGCCTCTAACCATACCTGGAGTTCTCTCTCTACCCCTGCTGCTCATGGGATAATTAGGTGCTTTGTTCCCTTTCTTCTGATAGGACAGTGCTACTACATGCTAATGATGTATTCCTATCACTCTTAGCCCCAGTGAATCAAACACATTCACTTCCAAACCCCTCTCACTGCCCAAAGGTTTATAATGTCCCTGATTCCTGAAAGAAACTCTCTCCATTCCTCCACCATGAACATCTAAGACTTGGCTGTTTATTTTGGGCTTGGGAAGGAAAAACTCATTGCTAGATCTGCCTGCTTAACTAGGCTTGCCTGGGGCTCCTGCCCTGCTTCTGCCACCTAGCTAGGTCTCCTACTGCCTCCATCAGCAGGGGCCCATCCCTGAGCACCAGGAGTGACAGTTCACACTCCTGTTTCACTGCCACTGCCATTGTCTAAGCCAAGCTCCTGCTGCTGGCAGCCAGAGCTCACTTCAGAGTGTCTGGAGCACAAGCTCTTGCCTCTGCCTCATTGCCACACCCACCCTTGGTAGCTATTTCTGAAGCTCACCAAGGCACCAAGCTTCTATGGTTTCTCCTGAGCACATGCCCCTTGCTGTAGCACTCATTTATGTTTATGGCCTGTTGCTGGCTGTCCTTGAAGCAGCCTCCAGATCCACCCTGAACCAAGCCCAACTCCCAAAGTCGCTTGGCTCTGTCCAGGAGCTCTAGGCTCCTTGAATCTTCCAGGCCAGGTGACTGCAGCTCAGCTAAAAGAGCAGCAATCCTCTCCATGACAGAGAAGGTTAGAGATGCCCTAACCCTCCTGCTTGCTTAGCTAACAGAGTTGTAACACCTGCTGGTGGTGAAAAAAGTTCTTTCTCCTGCTGCTACTCCAGAATATCCTGTGGCACAGATCCCGTCCTGTGTTCCATCCTTTTCTGCCAGGAAACCAACTGAGCTCAGGCTTCCCGGTAGAGAAGAATACAGTTCCAGTGTGATACCAGACAAGGTCAGAACTCCCTGCTGGACACAGACGACAATGCATATGGGTTTTACCTGCATATGCCTGTGTACAGCCATGTACAGGCAGTGCCTGAGGAGGCCAGAAAAGGTGTTGGATCTTCTGGAACTGTTCCAGTGGTTATTAGCTGCCATTTGGGTACCTCCAGAAGAACAGCCACTGCTCGTAACCTTGGTGAATATTCACTTTATTAGGGAATTATTTGGTTTTATAAGCTCTAGGCACTGACTCATGAGCAGGCCATGGAGTGAGTTTGAAGAGTACTAAGTACTAGGAGTACTATCTTCCCTTGGCTACAGCTGTGCTCCTAGAATGGCCCACCCCGAAAGGATGCTCATATCCAGTTCCCAGGTGATGTTATGGAAGATACAGTTTCTCCTCTGGGTCAAGCTGCCTCTCACACTGATGGGAGAGCCTTGAAAACCGGAGCCTCGCAGTGGGCTGGGTCCCCAAAACCTCATATTAAGAATAACAGGAAATCTCAGGTGAAGGGCAACAGAACTTTTCTTCAACCTTGAACACTTCAAAAAATGTACTTTTTCTTGCCATCATCATTGTTTTTCTTTTTTAAAATGTGTGTATTGGTTTTTTGAGACAGGGTGTCCCCCTGGATGACTTGGAACTTGCTATGTAGATCAGGCTGGCCTGCACCACCATACTGGGGTTTTAAATTAACTTTTTTTTTTTTTTCATTTCATGTTGGTTTACTACTCATGAACACAAGGCCTGGCCTGGAGTATGGTTGATATACCCTGAGTTACTCCATTGGAGAAAACTGATGTCTCCTCTCTCAGAGGGTACCATGGCACAGAGTTTCATGGTTAGGGGTGAGACTTTGTGCTCACTTCCACTTCTCTGTGCTGAGAATTTTTCTGGTGTGAAATTGCACAGGTCTTGTGTGTGTTGTCACAGTCTGTGAGTCCTCATGTTGTGCCTGGAAAACACTATTTTCTTGGAGTCATCCACCATCTCTGGGTCTTATAATCTTTTTGCCTCCTCATATAGATCCTTGGACCATAAGTGGAGGGGTGTGATAAAAACATCTCATTTAGGGCTGAGTGTTCCAAAGTTGCTGGCACTCCAGCCTTTTGTTGATTATGAGAGGTGATATATTCCCTTCTGTAACTGCTTCTCAGCTGAATGTAGGACATTGTTGTCAGGTCCCAGGAAGGCTGGAATGCTAGTCAAAGACTGGAAGGAGAGAAGGGAGTCAGGCAATGGCAGGGGACATCTGGCTCAATGCCTAGGTTCTGCAGGATCACCTGGAGGTAGTAAAGTTCTGCCCATTTTGGAGAAGTCTAGAATGCTGGGTCACAATATGGGCTCAAGCCAGTAGGCAATGGTAGGAGACATCATCATAAGGAAATTCCATCATAAGCATCTGGCTTACTGACCATCTGATAATTTTGCTACTTATTCTCTGAAATAGCTTGTAAGGACAGGAGATAATCATCATTACAAGGAGTATGGAGATCAGTGGGCCAAGGAAATACAAGAGGCAGGGGCCTAAGGGAGACCAAAATGAGAGTTCTGCGAGGGAGATGGCCTCTGGAGGCTGTAGAGCTTTTGGCAACTCGTGTATGTTTTTGATCCTTTTTTCCCACTCAGATATACTCATTTACATCAGCCTTTCAGCAAATCCAGGGCTCACTGGGTCTGCAGGACCAACTGGGGCTGGTGTGTTGCAGGTCATTTTAGAGTTTGCAAGCTACAGTTGATTCTTATATGGTATCTGTAAACTGAGTTGAAATCTGTTGGGACAGATACAGACCAGGGACAGAAGGTAAAATTAAGGAAATTTTTAGGGAAAAATCTTTATCTTGGGTGTACACTTAATATTTGCAGACCTGTGGTCCTGGTAGTTGAGGTGGTGGTGGAAGGAGTCCCAAGACCAGGGATAGGCAATAGGTGGGAAAGCTTAAGCTGTGGACTGGCAGGAGAGCATATCTAGAGTCAGTTTAGCCTGTGATAGGTGGATCCAAGTCACAAATTCCAGGCTTACATGAATTTTTTAAAAAGTTTACAAAAAGAGATTCAAGTTTCAGATATATCAGCAGGACCACTCTCTGTAATCTGCACTAAAATCCTCTTGTAGAAAAAGCAGTTAACAATGTCTGTAAATAGCTAGAGTAGACTCAGGCCATTGAGACATAGGAAAAGCTTGAGGACCCAAAAGCATGGTTCTGGGTTAAACCAAGGTCTGGATAAATATAGATTGGACAGAGATGTTTTCAGTACAATGTGAAGCAATTTTGAATCTATACTTGTAATGCCCAAAATTAACCTGTAAGTCCCACCTGCCCAGGAACCAGGTAACTTCCTAGAGTGCTGGGAATTGTAGTTCTTGGGAAATAACAAAGTCTCCTGGGAAAATTCGGTGGCCCATAGGTTAGTCCTTATAAACCCACGCAACATGTGGCTTGAGGCCATTCTCACCTGGGAAACTCTGGTGAATGGTCCTGACCAAAGTCAAGACAAAACTTTTAATATCAAATATATTTATTAATAACTATAAGAACTTTTAATAATATAAACACTTATTGCCTAACAACTAGCCCTAAGAATAATATAAACCCCTACTATCTAACAATTAACCCTATTAATAACTATGAATGCCTATTATCTAACAACTAACCCTAACGTTTTAGAAGGATACAGTCTCTGGGACAGGTCCTCAGTCATCAGGAACACCTCGCACTTGGTCAACAGTCTTTCCTCAGGAACACCTCAGACATAGGCCCTTCAGGGTAAATTGGCTATGGCAGCTTCACTTTAAATGAGGCTTGAGGCTTTCTTCTCCCTGGCACGCCTCAGCTGTCCATACGCCAACTTATTCTGTTTTATTAGCCATTCAGCTGCTCTGCAACAGTTGTTAGGGCTGGCCATAGTTCTATTCAGGCCTCTGTTTGAACTGGTTGAACCCCTCAGGGCAAAAACTGTGCACAGGGTTTAGTCCCTGGCTTTTTGCTGCCTTGCCGAGGCCTTCTCTGCTCACCAGCATCTTTCTGCCTCAGGGAGAGCTGACTGTTTTTTCAGCTCTGTTTGAGATCAGTTTTTCAGTCCACCTGCATTGGCTCTACCAGATGATACAAGCTGTCTTGCATCTTATTGTCTCTAGCCTGGGAACTCCCGGGCTTCATCTGCTTCGTCCTTTAATAGGGCCTCTCCTTGTTTCACCTGGCTTCAGCCTAATCTGGGCTCCACCCACTTTGTAAGGGAAGTAGCAGCTGAAAACAATGCCATGCCATAAACCCTGTTTTTAGCCCATATGCTGTCATGCCAAGTGCCCACAGGTGCCAGGCTGATCCTCATGCCCTCTTTTCAGAGACTGTATCAGAAGCCCCTAGATAGTCAGTAAATATAATTTATATTAATCTAACTCCCCTTACACCAAAGTCCATCTCTTGGTCAGTATTTAATATTTAATAAAGCTTGCTTCAAATTTGGCCTACAATGATGGAGTTGTTTCTTTCCTGGTGAATCACAGGATTAATATAGTTAGAAAATAACCAAAGGAAGTTTACAATTTTAAGCCTGTGACTATATTAACATTGGTCAGTGCTTTACCAAGGATTAGATTAATCATAACTCCATTGATTAATATATTAAAATTCTGAACTTTTGAAGTCTTAACATCATGTATCATCTTAAGTCTCATTTTTTACTTAAATTACTTCCTCAGACCTTTACAACCTGGATTTGCACACCTTAAATTGTTTCCTTACTTACATAAACTTTAAACCTTTTTTACCCCCAATCTAATTATTTACCACAAGACATAGGTGGCTGATTACTGAGAGCAATGATTGAAAAGTGAGTTCTAATAAAGGAATAGTAAAAAGTAAATTTTTGTTAAGGATAGTAGCACAATAGCTTGAGTTTTTTGTTTGTTTGTTTTTTAACATTTATTTATTTCTTCAAGTTACATCACAATCATGTTCCCCTCCCTCCTCCCCTTCCCAGTCCCACCCTCCTACCATCTTCCCCTCCCCCCCCTATCTGCTTTTTAAAAAATTTAAGGTGTATCTTTTTCCCCCCAACAGCTCCCCCCTTTAGTCCAATAAAACGCTCTTTTTCTTATAACAATAAATACAATACAAAACAATAGGAACAACTAGGCCACAATTATGAAAATTATAAGGTATAATTTTCCTACATTCCCTTTGATCCCAGTACTCGGGAGGCAGAGGCAGGTAGATCTCTGTGAGTTTGAGGCCAGCCTGGTCTACAAAGTGAATCCAGGACAGTCAAGGCCTCACAGAGAAACCCTGTTTCAGAAAACAAAACAAAACAAAACAAAACAAACAAACAAAAAACAAAAAGAAAAGGCAAGGCCTCGTTTTTACATATGAAATGGACTGACCAAGCATCTGCAGACCTGGGGGAGGAGCTGGTATGCTACTTATAGCTAGCCATCAACACTATCAGAGTGTAATCCAAATGGCCTCTATCAATTAAAATGCCAGGGACATACACACTACCTTGAAGCCAGCCTAGGCTCCTCCATGGTGATCTCGATGGTTTTATTGGGGGCAGAGATCTTTGGCTTCACATGGGACAGTATTTCAGTCTTTGGCTGTCACACAGGGCAGCATTAAGTCTTGAGCTGCCTAACTGAAAAGATCTGAGAGAATTTTCTATGGAGGAGGAACCGACAAAAAACCTTGGCAAGGCAGAGTAGGTCAGTCAACCCAGCAGTGTCCATGGTTTTGGGCAAGGCTCTGGCAGCAGACAAGGTACGAGACAGCTCTTTGTCCAGGGGTACAGTAGCCTCAGCTGCTGCTATTAGAAGCTGGTAATGAAAAGCCATACTCAGTGTATCACTCTGAGGGGCTTGAGGTCATCGTCTAATCTATTATGTTACCTGATTCTAAACAAACTTTGTTTTTGGTTACATGCCTCAGGTTTAACCTTGATAACATATACAGAAGGCTAAAGCTTGTCCTTGTAAATGAATTACATTTTTACTTAGCATGATTGTGAGTACATTAAAGAATTTGATCATTTATAAGGTGACTGACCATTAACTTGAATGTCTTAATTATTTTTAACAGTTTACAATTTAGTCGCTTTTATAAGATTAGGATTTTACAGTTTTATCCCTCTTATGTTTAAGCCTTAAAAAATTGAAGATACTTTAGCATCAAAATATAACTCCACAGAGAGACTGGAAGCTCTCTCACTGTCCTTCCCTAGTGCACCTTTAAGAACATCGAAGTCTCTTGTGTGACTCAGTTTATCCAAATAGCTAAGCTTAACAAAGTGAGCAAAGACAAGGCTAGACATACATCTTCTAGTCTGTTTCTGTTAGCTTGTATAGTCCTTAGGAATGTATGAACCTTATCTATAAAAATTACCTTATTCATCAAACATATGTCATCCCTTATCTAAAAATTTTTAAAAGCCTGGCATTGAACACAGTTAGCAAGTGGTTAGGCATACATCTCTAAGTCAGTTTGTGTAAACTGAGTAGACCATTATAGCCTTATGAGTTTATAAACCTTAATCAAACATAATTTATTCATCAACATATATTGTTCCTTATCTAAAACTTTTATTATCAGGGCAAAAATTTTCATACAAAAATTCATCCAAATCCAAAATACCTTAGACACTTGCTGCTGCCTCCTTAGAAGATACAATGAACAGAGGGTTTAGTAGGACTAATAAGTTTTATAGGTCCTGGATTTGTTGGTTTATACACATGACCATCTTTTCAAGATGGTGGTAAAGTTACATGGCATGGACTCTCTTCAGCCTTAGTAAAGATGGCTGGCAGCCACATGGCTGCTTCTGTCCTGATGAGGTCATCAGCCAAGATGGTGGCAAGTCACATGGTTACTATTTACCACAAGGTGAGCCCATCAGGCAAACACCCATTTTTAATTAAAAAAAAATCTATTTTTCCTAAAGAAGAGTTGAATCCAAGTATGCTATAGCAAATTAAGTTTATCTATGTATACATAGATTTTTAACTATTAATTTTTTGTTGCAAGTTTTCAGCTAACTTTTTGTTAGAGATTCTATAAAGGTTTTTAAACTGCAACCAATGAATTTACAAATCCTGAGGTACAAATCATGACATAAAGTTTATATTTTAGAAAATATTTTAGAGATACAAGAGGGGGGAGTATTTAGAGTTAAATAAAAGCTTTGGTCTAGTATTTCCTCACTGTGCTCCCTTTCCTACCTTTTGGAATGGTAATATATATTTTGAGTCATGATATATTGGAAATACGTGTTCTGAATTTTGATTTTGATTGTATAGGGCTTTACAGTTAAAGAGATTGCAAGAATCTCAGAAGAGACTTTGACCTCTTTTTAACATTGTTGAGCCTGTGATAAGACTAGGGGACTTTTGAAGTAGGAATAAATGCATTTGGCATTATTATGGCTATAAGCAAATAGTGGCCAGGGAGTGGACTGTGGTAGTTTGAATAGGAACGGCTCCCCTAAACTTATGAGTTTGAATGCTTGGTTCATGGAGAATGGCACTATTAGAAGGTGTGGCCTTGCTGGAGAAGGTGTGGCTTTGTTGGAGGAAGTCTGTCACTGTGGAGGTGGGCTTTGAGGTTATATATGATCAGGCTACACTCAGTGTGGTCCACAGTTTCTGGCTGCCTTCATGTCAAGATATAGAACTCTCAGCTCCTTCTCCAGCACCATGTCTGCCTGCATGCTCTCATGCTTCCTGCCATGATGATAATGGACTAAACCTCTGAACTGTAAACCAGTCCCAATTATATGTTTTCCTTATAGGAGCTGCTGTGGTCATGGTATCTCTTCACAGCAATAAAAGCCCAACTAAGTCAAAAGGATTACATAGAGAGGCAAATGAGAGGGCAGGGTAAAGGAAGGAATATGGGGAGCAACAACTAACACTGAAGTCATGTGGAAACCCACTACTGTAGAAGCTTCCTTAAATATATGCACATATAAAAGGAATCTAAGTGAAGTCACCAGATAAAGAGGGAGACAACATCATTAATTTCATGATGGGTGGATGATGGGCACTGTCTCCTAGTTGACCAAACCCAAAGAAGGAGTGGTTCCGAAATTTACACTGTGCATGCCTCAGTCCCCAGAGAAAGCAAAGAGCTGGCTGCTGCTTGGCCATTTCTAGGTGACCCTGTGGTTAGCCTCTCTGCAGTGCTGGCCACAGGCTTTCTTTGAATCTCTGAGAAACAGGATTCTGAGAAGCCAGCAGCAGGCTCTGTCCCATTCTGTCACGGTGCTAGGCCTCACATATGTGCCTAGCCTTCTTAAGCCTTTAAAAAATGTTTTATCTCTATTTCATGTACATTGTTGTTTTAACTGCACGCACATCTGTGTGAGGGTGTCAGGTCCTCTGACACTACACTGGAGTTACCGACAGTTGTGAGCTGCCGTGTGAATGCTGGAATTGAACCTGGATCTCTGGAAGAGCAGTCAGTGCTCTAACCACTGAGCCCTCTCTCTGGTGTGCTTCCCTCTTTAGCTGGCTGCAGAGGGTGTGGGCTCTGGTGCAGGCTGCTGTGGACTGAAGCCACAGAAGCCACTGCTACCTTGCAGAGCCTTGAGCCTAGTAGCTGATGGTACCCCAGGTTTCGCAGGTCAGCTGTGGGCCTCAGGGCTGAGCACAGTGTCCAAGCAACCATGCAGGACCTACCCCGTGTGTTATGTTGACAACCAGGGATTGCTGCAGAGCTGACAAGCCAAGCACTCCCACCTGCCACAGATGGGAAAATGAGGCTACAGAGCTCCCCTCCCCAGTACCCTCTTAACTGGGAGAGGGGTTGGAGATATCCTTGGCATCTCCAGGGTGACTGAGGCAGGCAGCGCTGACACCAACATTTCCCAACATTGGGGTCTACTCCAGGCCTCTGGTCTTTGCCATGTTCCAGCTGGAGAAAAATGGCAGTGGCCTTTCTACCCCATCATTGCTGTCCGTGCCATGTTTGCTCATCTGCTGAGTCTTACATCTTTCTGTTTAGACTACAAGTTCTAAAAAGCCAGAGACACATCTTTTCAGGTGAGTCTTCAGCTCCAGAGTGTGTTTGACACATGCTAGCTCCTCAAAAATTATGAGTAGCTAAGGTGTGGGCCCTCAGTCCCCTATGGCAGGCACTGACTGGTAAGGATACACACAGTAATGGGAGGGAAGGATGAGAAAGATCTGTGAGCTCAAGGCAGCTCAGAGATGAGTCCCACTAGCTCGGGCAAAGGGAAAGATACCCACCAGTGCATAACCACTCTTACCCAAAGCTCAAAGCCCATTACCCCAGTTACTTTTCCATGTGCTGTTGTAAACGGGGAAGGCTTGCTGGTACATCCTTGCTCTCCAGTGTCTGCTGTTTTGTGTGACTTGGGTTCTGGAACTCTGACTAGGGGAAGCAAAGGAATGAACAAAGGCAAACACACAGACACCCACATAGTAAAGTTGGGAGTCTGCTACTGGCCCACCAAGAAACCATGTTTATTAGGCACAGCACAGAGGGAGGGGTTATCTAGTCTCTGAAGGAGGCCTCTGTAGGAAAGCAGTCTCTGGCTATAAACATCTTACTCAGGAGGAAACCTTTGCCATTCCTCAGTGCTTCACCTGGATAAGGCTTTGCCACGTGAGTTCTCGAGTCGACAGTGTCTATGTCAGAAATACACATTCAGTCAGGACTTGGCTTACTCCAGGGCAAACTAAAACCAGACTGACATCTCAGGATGCAATGTGGGTTAGAGCTGGATGGAGTCTCACTGGCTGGTTGGTAGGGTTGGCCCTTCTAAAATGAAGACTGAGGTGCAGGGCTCAGGTAGAGAAAGGGTGTAGCTTTGGTGGGAGATAGGGTGGAGTGGGAACATAACTGTATGGGGTAAAGAAGAGGTTGCCCCTGCTTTTAGAGGAGGGGTAAGCTGGAGACTTAGGGGAATAAGGCCACTGGCCACACCTAGCAGAGACGATGACAATTAGCCCTTTACAGTCAGATAATTGAAGGACAGGGAGGCTATGACTCGGGTAGGTGAGTGGCTGTGGAGCAGGGGTAGGTATAAGAAGGCAGGAGGTGGCTATGCCATGTTGAGGGCCAAGGGTGCTGTGGGAAGGTTGAGGTGAATGGCCATCTCTTTGCATGGTGGTCTTAATTGGTTATAATTTTTTTGCAGGAAGATGGCGCCCATCTTAACTACAGCCAGAATTCTGACCCAGGGCTCCCATGGCTGTTGCAGTCTGAGTGTACTCCAATGGCTGTCACTGAACACCAAGTGCCTCTGGGAGGAATACAACGTTGTGTAGCTACTTTGTCACTACCATGCACCAGTGCCTAGCATTTCCTTAGCAGGAGGTGGGCATGCCCACTGCTCACCACAGAGAGGCAGGTGGCTGACTGATGCCAGATCCCTGCCTGACCCTCCTCCCAGGCTGGATGGGAACCTTTGTCTGGGTTCCTTCATCCATGGTGACTGACTCTCCCTGATGCAGGTATGTCTCTCCTGCCCTTTCTGGAATTTAAGGGTGTGTTGTGTGTCAGTTTCACACAGGCAGTCTCACTTTTTAAGGGTACCCAGCTTTATAGACACAAATGTGCTCTGTAGACAAAAATGGGCAGATGCGGAAGGAACCCTCCATGTAGGGGTGTTGTCTGTTCCTAAGCCCTTCTTACAGCAGATGTGCTCAGGGTTCAGAAGTGCCCAGTGGCACAGATCCTTAAGAGTATGTTGGCCAGCAGATGCAAACGCAAAAACTTCCAGAGTCAAAGTGTTCCACTTCGGAGTGCCAGGAGTCACTCTAACAGGGCAGTGGCCACAGGGGACAGCTGGCAACTGGGTAGGCTTAGATTCCAAAACTCACATGTAGAGGGGTTGGTTCCAGCTTTGGAGGGTGCTGTGTAACTCCTCCTGTGTTCAGAGGAAGGGCAGCCCTTCCTTGCCTGACAGCTTCACTCAGCCTGGTACCTTGGCTTCCTCCCTCTGCCTCTCCCTTTAAGCTAGGGTCAGCCTTTAGCTTAGAGTCAGGAAGAATGGAGCGGCAAGAGGAGGTTCAACAGGGAGGCAGCAATCTGAGCCCAAGTCAAAGGGAAACCCAGACAAAAACCTAGCACTGGCCTAGGGTGTCCCTGAGGTGGGATTCAAACTTGGACCCTCTGAGTGTCTTCAGGCAGAACTGAACTAGGTAGAAGGAAGTTCCTGCAACACTGGTCAGCTGGGGGCAAGGGTAAGGCACTTCTGGAGAAGCTTGGGTGGAGTGAACTAGTCTCTGTACCCTAGAATTGGCTTGTGGCTGCTGAGATCACTGTCTGGCTAGGCTGGGACCCTGACACTGCCTGAGATGGGTCTAAGCACATGTCCAATGACTGCTGACTTGCAGGCTCCCTGGCTTCATTTAAACCACAGGTGCCCTCCTCCACGCTTTCTCCTGCCTATGTGTCATTTAAGATATAAAGTGCTCTGACCACCTCCCCTCTCCCTACCCTCTGGAAAACTCTGTACCACAGGAGACTGGCATGGGGAGGGACGGGCAAGCTGTCTCAGAACAGTGGCTGAGCAGGGCTGCCTCAGGGTAGGACCCCACATGAAGAGGCCTCTGCAGTCCACACTGTTAGTGGGAGTAGGGACTTCCTCCTTCAGTGACTCCTCCAGAACCATGATCACCCGTGAAATGGCTCTGCCACTCACTTCACACCCGTGCTTCAACTGTCTTAACCCTTGGTGGGACGGCAAGCCTAGGCCAGCACTGGTGGTGTCTTCTCGACTGGGAAGCAGTCTCAGGCTATGAAGATTCCCATGTTGCAAAGGGAGAAAATGCAGGTGAGGCCCAGCCATGACTAGCACTTGCCCTGCTGGCCAGGCGCTTCCATGCTTGCCTGACCTCGGAGGTGGTGCCTGTAAGAAGGAAATGCTGTCCCAGTTCTCATTAGTCCTTTGTTAGAACACATCAAATTGGGGTCACTCTGTCAAAGGTGGCACTTCCTACATCCGGGTGAGTTCCAGCATGAAGAATCAGGAGGACCCTGGAGGCACTGCTGAGGGTCCACGAACGAGATGAACTGAGCATCAGGGACAGAATGACAACTTGGTCACCAATATGGCCACCAGCCTGGTTATGTGAACTTCACATTTCAACAAGACAGAAAAAGTTTTAGAGCCAGATATGGAGGAAGCTGTGTGATCTCTGAAGAGCATGGGCCTCTTCTCCAGGATCCCATCTCCCAGCAGTTCCTGCTCTGGATTCTCCTCCCCTGTGTTTCCAGGGGAGAAATATGGACTCAGGGGTGTTCCTCATTTTGTCCTTTAGTAGCTATTGGGAGAGCTTTTAGAAAGCAAAAGCAACCTGCATCTGCAATGGCAGGCTATAGCTACATTTCTGCATTTGTTCAGCTTTTCTGACACTAAAGGCACTACCGGCCTGCTTGTCCAGCCCAGTCCACCCCGTGCTGAGATTCATCCCCACAAGAGGAAGCAGGTTACAGGGAGCTGGCTGCCTTCTAGAGTCACACTCATTTGGCAGTGTGGTCATTTCTTTTCAAGTTGCAGGACAGCAGGTCATCTTGCCAAACTAAACCAGGCAGGTCCCACGAACCGAACTGAGGCATACCCGTAAGACAAGGCAAGTCTGTAACCCTCGGGGATGTTTCAACTCACGCATTCAATGTGATCAGAGAGGACTGCACGAAAACATAGAAACATATAAAAAAAAGTAGATGACAATGGGGCTTAAACTAAGCTTGGCATATATATATATATATATATATATATATGTAACTGTATTCAGCTGCTATAATCAAAATGTGAGAGATTAAAACTGGTGATTACCATGTGGTTAAGAAAAAGGTTCTATATGTGCAGGATTTTAAAATGTGCAATTAGACAGAGTACCTGATAAAACAACAGAAGGAATGGATTCCATACCAGCAATGTAGATAACAGAAAGGGAAGCAATATTCAACAAGGAGGGATGGAGTCACTTAGAACAGACAGCAATTTCCATTCCTGTTTCTTCCAAGGAGGGAGTGGCCTGACTGGGGACCACCAAAACATCTCAGTGTGTGAACCCGTGGGTTCTCATGCAGCACCCATACAAGCACAGGACAAGAGGGCACACCTTGGGGCATGGGCAGGGCAGGTAGGTTGAGGGACTATGAAATGCCCATTCAAATGGCAAGGAATCAGCCTATTACCCTCTGGGCCCGGTGGATAGCCAGTAACACTCAGTATGGCTCTTATTCTCAAAGCAAAGGAAATGTTGGGTACAGTACCTCAAATGTGACAGTCATGGCCAGCACCATCCCAGACCTGGAGGGATGAATCAATACTTCTACCTTAGGTCTAAGGTGACTTTCATAAGTCACCTTCAAGTGAAGTGGCTGAAGGCAACCTTCCCTCAGGGGATGGATGCCTGTTATGTGGTGGCCCTTGTTCTTAGAGTGTCTTCATGGGACATGTGTGGCAACAGCCCCCTCAGAGTGCTGAAAGGATTGGTCAGAGGCTCCTTAGGCACTGACTGAGCCTCACCACCATGTGAGCCACCAGCCATGCTACCCAATATAGCTAAGGAGAAACCACACAGCAGCTGATTTGAGCATTCCTATTTTCTAAGATGGAGAGAGCATCATGACATTTGTATATTTATCTGCGGAGAAATACAATGCTATTAATGAGATGGACACTGCCCAGAGGCTCTGCTGCTGAGGACAGAAGGCAGAGGTGCTGCTGCGTCTGTCAAACATCTGCACTGTCCCTAGGCTTGGGTCTTATACAGCTCTGTACTCTGCCAACAGAGGAGCTGTCTTACCTATACCCATCCAAGGCAGGGGCCACTGGGCGGGCAGGCCCATCCTTGCAGTGGTGTGGATACAGAGTTTATAGACAAGCTCCTGGAGTGGGGAAGGGTTGAGTAGGAGCCCTGCATCCTTGTGGCACCTGGAATGTTCTTTAGGAAGCCTGCTCCTACACAGGGGACACCGGCTCTGGGTGGTATGAATGTGGCTTTCCTCTGCGCTCTTCACTCCACAGGCCACTGTAGCTCTGAAGCAGGCTCAGAAATCTGACCATAGAGCTCTGGACACATTTTCCAATTCAAGGATGTTAGTTCTGTGACTCTTAAAGCCACCACAGCACAGATTGGCTTACAGCAATCCTGCTTCCTGACTGTGGGGACTCAAATGGAATACAGTTGTTCTGGGAGGAACAGTGGTGGCTGACATTTATTCAGCCTAAGACCTGGAAATGTATTCATGTCACACCAGAATCTGATTCCTAATCTGAGACCCTGCTCCTAATGTTCACCCCAGCCCTGGGAGCTGCTTGCCCTGCTTTGTTCTGCTACAGCTAAAGTCTGTGGTTGGGCTCTGAAGTAGGAGGGAAGCTGCCTGCCAGATTTCCACACAGTATCAACAATTTTCCTGTGGCTGAAGCTTTGATAAGGGGAAGTCCTGAAACCGACTTTTTCTTCTAAGAGTAACTGACAGAGCTATTGGGGAGAAGGGGATGGAAGACATGTGGCTCTGCTTGTGGTCTGGTCTGTCTGACAGTAGATATGGAGCTGGCTACCTGACCCAGCCTTAATTCGGAGCAGGGGTCACAGGGTCAGGTAAGGGCCTGGAAAGCTCTATCTGCATTTTGGTGAACATAGTGCATTGAAAGAGGCATATTTTCCTCTTTCTAAAGAGTTCCAGTGGGTTGAACCAATGCTGAATGCACGCTGGGAAGGAAACCTTGCTTCAGCAGGGTCTCCACTAGTGGGGTCCCTGTGTTCAGATGTCCAAGGGGCTCACGATGGTGAAGCCAGAGTCCTTGCTACTGTCATCCTCAGGGCTGGAGCTGGAGTTGCTGGAGGAAGCTGAAGCTGGGCCCATCAATGGGTCTGAGAACACCAGTGGGGAGCAGGCTGCGACTTGACTCTTCCCAGATGTGTTTCTGAGGGTGACAAGAGGCTGGGTCTGGCCTGAGAAGGTCCCTTTGGCACTGCGACCCTCATCTTCTTTGGAAACCAGGATGAAGTCATCTGAAGTCGCTCCCCCTGTGGACCCTGGCGTCTCGGAAGAGGCCTGTGAAGGAGAACCAGAGGAAAAGGATGGTGACAAGCAGGAACGACAAACCTGAACAGAGGCCTATGAGTGCAGTGGCTATGAAGGTCAGGAGCCAACTCACCCAGCACCTGGTTGGTCCTGCAGCTCCAAGGCAGGGACAGAAACCAAGGAGACAAAATTTAGTCCCAAATTATTTTCCCCTTTACAAAATTTTAAGTGGATTTTTATGTTTTAGCTGACAGACACTAATTATCTATGGATACAGGTAAAGGTTTGGGGTTAGCTGGCTGACACCTTCAATCCTAGCACTTGAAAAGTAGCTTGGTCGACATAGTGAGATCCTGTCTGGAAAAAAAAAAAAAAAGTTAGCTACCAAAGCTATAATCTTGCCAAGACCTTCCAGTACCAGCTGTTAAGGACACTTTACCTCAGCATGGTGCAGCATGCCTCAAGGTCTGCCTCCTCTTCCCTAACAGATAGAGGGAGCCCCTTGGCTGGAAGTGCCCCTGGGTTTTTGGGCCAGGGGCAGAGCCTGGGAAGGGACTCAACAGCACTTCTAAGGGAAATGCAGCCTCTGGCCCTGGCAAATGTCCCTCTCCACAGTTCCTATTTTCGGTGACATGGGCTGACTCAGGCACTTTCCACTGCTGACATTCACACTTGGCCATGGTGAGCTGGAAGGCAGAAATAGCTGCCTTAAGATTACAGTCGTCCCTGATGAGGTTCCCAACTTAAGTTCTGAAGCTGCTGGTGCTGGGAACACATTAGTTACTACAGCGATGGAAAGAAACAAATGTGCCATTCTCACATAAGGAGTTTTATTGATAATGGAACTCACTTACGGGTGCTTGATGGAGACACTTTCTGAGTTGAGGGTAAGAAATCTAACATTGTCCCCATTACTGTCCCTGTTTGAGGTGATCCTGGCTAGATCCATGTGCCTGTTCTCCACATGCTCCTAGGAGCAGTTAGCTCATTGGGGGTCAACCTGGGCTCAGGTGTGACCTCTCTGAGTGGCCCTTTGCTTACATGACTGCCATAATCTACTATAGGCTTTTCTCATTACAATCTCATCTCCATGATAATGTCTTTGCCATGAAAGAGTTCCTGTTAGGATTTTTTTTTTTTTAACTTTCAGACATGGTTTTGCCAGAGCTGGTCCCTAATTCACGATCTTCCTGCTTCAGCCTTTTCAGCCCTCAGACTACAGGCATGTACCATCATGCCAGGCAACTGTCCTCCAGCTTTAAACACGCAATGTTTAAAGTAGTGTGATCTTACAGTTGTACGCACGTGCCCAGATCTACATGCTATGGCAAGCTTCTCAGTCATGGTATACATAACTATCCATAATAAAACCCTTTTGCTGCAGATGCCTCTTAGGGTGCCATCCCTGGTGCTCCCTTAATGTGGTATATCCCGGCTTTGAACTCACTAAAGGGCAAGTGCATTGTGTTGGTTACAAATTGTAGCAACTCAGATGGGGTGGCCTTCCCAGTGATCTCCCAATGGCACTTAGCCTAAGCGAGCTGCCACTGCTTTGCCTTTTCTAAGCTCTGTCTCACATGCTGCTTAGTGCAGAACCTGAGAAACACTGGGGGCGTCCTCTTGGCACCCAACTTGATGGCTGTTCAGTGTTGTCATGTGAACATGGATTTGATAGTTGAGTGGGTTGATGAGCAGCTGGCTACGAGTCCTACTGCAGTGCTGTAGGGTCTGGGCCAGGGAAGCCTGGGAGACCATGGAACCCTGTCCTGGCCCAGCAGGGTGGCCAACTGGGCATGCCCAACTGCACCAAGCTTCAGCACAACATACTTCACAGGTCTGCATCACAGTCGAGGGAACTTCTGGCCTGATACTCCAGAGGAAGCTGATAGTCCAGTTCCCCCCAGCCTCCCATTGCTTAATGTTAGTTTCAATGCTGTGAAAACTGTAGACAGTGGACCAAAGTAGAACAATTAAGCCTAGGTAAAGAACTGTAGGATTTGCATTCTGAATAACACCCCCAACACGCACTTCATAAGCAACAAGGCATCCACACCAAAGCAGGGGCTGCTAGCATGTCCCTGTCACTGGCAAATACTTGACTAGTTGACAAAGACTAGAAAATTCCCCATGGACACGATAGCACTCTATAGTGATAAATCAGAATGAGTGATTCTATCTATGATAAAAGCTAAGAAGTGAAACTCATTCCAGGTGCTTGAAAGTCTTCCCAAAGGTGAACACATTGCTTAACCTCCTCCCAGGTCTGTGGAGAGAGGCCACTCTCACTCCTCAGGCCCCAGGAGAGCAAGGCCCTCGAACGCTCCCTTGTCCAGAGGCCTTTCCCAGGTCCTCTGTGCCCAGATCATCCCATGACCACACACTCTCTTCCTCCTGACAGCACCAGTAGACATAGGGCCAATCATAAACCAGCAAATGGAGTCTTTCTCTTCCAACATGTTCCTAGTGCAGATGGAAATCCTGTCTGTGTATAAATGCCTTTCATCACCTGCAACTTGTGCAGATAGAAGACACAAGCACAACCAGAAGGCTGACCCAGTAGTAGTTACCTCCTTATTTATAAGGGACATTTTTAGGATTCAAACCTTTCTGGACAGATAGTAAACTCTTCTGTCAATACTCCTGATGAGAGAAAGAAGATCTGGCCATGCTGCCAGGGGCTCCCACAGAGTCTGTAAGCACCATGGTCATCAACATCACTGAAGGTCTGGCTGCTCACTGAGCTGACCCCAGGAGCCCCTCTTTTTCAGAGCCTATCATGGTTGAAATGCAAGCCAGACAGGATCATTAGGAAGGTTCCTTGAGGGGATGGTAGGAAAAAAAATCACAGTTAATTGGGACAAACTAGGGAGAGTTCAGCAGAGGCCAGATGAAAACCCTTTGGTCTTCATGCAGAGGGTGGGTGGAGATGTCCCCAGAGACATATGCAATGGTAAGGGTCACAGTAGACACACAGACCTGGGAACTTACTCCACATTTCAGAGCAGTTCTTGACACCTGATAAAATTTCGAAACTGGCTGTGGGTCCAGAAACTAACCCTTCACAACTAGGTATTCTTTTCTAAGGTTTCCAACAGTGTAGATGTGGTCAAAGATGAGGATGCAGGATGCTTTGTTGACAATTACCCTCCAAGTCTGCTCCAGGCAACTCAAGACAAAGAGAGAAGCCATCATAGGATTTTCTGACTTATCTGCACAGCTGGGCAATCAGGAGAGACACCTAGAGAAGGAAGGCACAGACTGTTTTTAAGAGGGAGGATAGAGAGCACACCTGGCTCCTGTCAGCTGCTTCTTGAAGGTTTCCCTTTAGTGCAAACCAGCTTTCCTCAAGGAGCCTGGAATGGTCTTGGATGTAGTTATGGAGGAAGACATATTTCTGCTCAATATTGATCTATGCATTCTGCACTGATTACTAAGAAGGCACTCTCTCTAGGAGAGAATGCAACATAAAATGGGTAGAGAGAACTGAGCCATTTCTCAGGTCTTCTAACCTGTTCTAGTGGGTTAGTTTATCAGGACCGGCTCTTCTAGACAGTGGTTCCACAGGGATTTAAACATTCTACTACCATTTTGGAGAAATCCTGGGCAAAGACTTGAGGATACTTAGAACTTTGCCATAATATGTAAGTAATAAAATATTAAATGCAAGCCTGTCTATGGGGATTTAGATAAAAACATCTAAAGAGGCTTTAGATTTCTTGGCTAAAAAAGGTTACATGGTCTCTAAGGGAAGCACAGGTATCCAAAGACACAGGACTGACCTGAGCTTTATAGTAGCTCAGGAATAAACCTTTACCAAGACAGATGCTGTCAGTCTGCCAGTTAGCCCTTCAAAAAACCTGGAAGCAGCTGTGAGAATACCCTGAGAATACCCAGGCATGGCTGGTTTCCATTCTATTTGGATGTTTAAGTTTTAGTTATCACATAGGATAAGTTACAGGGAAAAGAGACTGATTTCTTTCAATGGGGGGCAGACAGTATAATGGAGCTTTTATGACGCCCAGGGAGCTGCTGCGGAATGCTGTTGCTTTAGGTCTGCCAGACCTCAACATGTGATTGGATCAGGGAAGACAGGGAAGACAAGGCACAGCTGTGTGTTACCTCATATGTTCTGGCCTCTAAGAAGAGTGATGCCACTTTCTGTAAACAATAATACATGGTGTCCCAAGGATGTACATCACGCTTAATCAAAGGTAAAAAGCCAAACAACAGCAACAAAAAACAAAAACTGGACTATGGGCAGCCACTAACAGTGAGCACCCCACACCAGCTGTAGATTCTCAAGACACGGAGCAGTGCTCTACTGGCTGACAATTGGCCAGATGGTACTAGGCTCAGTTGCTAGATGTCCTCCATGTAATTCTAAAACCTTGACAGATATGCAGCCCAGTTTATTGCTTCTGGGATTATAAGAAATATTAGTGCATGACTTCACTTGTGTCCACATAAAGGAAGGCATCTTCAGAGAGAGTCCTCTTATGAATACTGAAGAAGCACAGTGTGTGGGCAGGAACAGTTCTATGGTTAAGAGTTCTCTCTAGTCTGGCTTTGCAGTAGTCTCTTCCTATAGGGCCACTGAGGCAACAGAACCTGCTCTTGAGAATTTCAGCTCAAAGGGCTCAAGAAACAGACCTGAGTTGAGCACTGGAATTAAGAAAAGGAAACTGTCTATATATATTCCCTTCATGATCCATGCAATAGTGTGGAAACAGAGCCTTGGTGTCAATAATAGGAAATTTAATATGGAAAGAGAGCTGCCAGACTGCTCTAGGTAGTGAATGTCTTAAGAAAGTAGCTCCAGAGGGCATGTGAGGAAAGACTGACATACAAGGAAACGGCATGGCTGCTACTGCAGCAGCTCTTCGGCAAGCCAGGCAGCTGAAAACAGTGCGGGCAATTTTCAGTGATTCATATAGTTAAACTTATGGAACATGGTAAGGACCCAAGGCTTATAGAGCACAGGTAAAGTCACAAAATAAACTACAAATAAAATCACATTTTAAAAAGTCACACCTGTATCCCATTGGTATTGGTGAAGGTGGTGCAGGCCAGGGACATGCTGTCAGGAGAGGCCTGTCAAGTGGGTTACATGGTCAAGCTAGACTTAAGTGTCTGCTGGTTTCTGTGGATAATTTTATAGATGGCTAGAGGCCTTCCTCTTCAGAACAGAAAGAGCAGGAGAGGCCATAGGAAGACTTCTAGAGGACATCAACTAAGCATGAATGAAGTACTTCCTTAGTCTATCCAAAGTGACAATGCACTTGCTTTTGTTTCCAAGATAGCAGCTGAAGTTTCCCAGAGGCAGCATGGACACCTTCGTTACCTGGCAGACTAGAAGGGCCAATTGTAAGCTTAGGGTCACCTTGGGCCAACAGCCCTGCATCACTTCCATGCTTTTTGGGAATCTAAAACACAGCTCCCTTTGAGATGCTACATGGAAGGTCTTTCCCAAGGACGCTGATTTGAGCTAATTTGTGGCACTGAAATTCAGAGTTCAACTAAGAAAATCTGATGGGGATCCTGTGCACTCTGACAGGACACCTGCTTTGGGGGCATTGAAAGAGCCCAAGGGTATACAACATATCTAAGTAGGTGTAGGAAGAATGGGGACTTGTCTGGTTTGGAAGTCATTTCTCCCATGTGCTCCTGATAGCTTCCACAGAAAACATTCAGGAGCATCTTTGGTGTAGTTATTGGCTAACACACCTTGCCCTTGCCCTCATCCTCCATGTCCTTACAACTATGAAAACAAGCAAGACCGATCCCTGGCTTAATCAAGTGGAAAATTTTAAGTACAGCAAGTGGTTAGTGTTCCTCAAAGAATTTTTAATGCAGTATTTTTATACAGTCAACTGAAAAATCACGTTAGTTTTAAAACTGCCAATTAAAAGTAGTTGGTGGGTCTATGTGCAACAATGTTTCCATACATCTTGGCAGGGAAGGGAAATTTGGAGAAACTTACCACATTAAAATGTCAATATTGCATTTATGTTGGTAAAAATGCACTTGCACAGCTTCATGACCATTTTCAAACAGTTTTACAAGTCAAGCAGAGTTCTGCCATCTGGAGAAAAACCCTTAGAGCTGGAAAAAAATCCTCATTCCAATGCAGGGATTTTGCTAAGGTTCATTTTTAAGGTTGAATATTGTAAGCTGACTTTTAGGAAACGTCATTGGAACATCAGTCCTGTTAGTACATATCTATCTATGTTTCTAGCATATGGGAGGCTGAGGAAGGAGGATTCCATGTTTGTGGCTAGCCTAGGTTATATAGTGAAGTCCTGGCTCAAGAAATCAAACAAAATCATTAGACTTCAAACTATAGGTTGCAGGGAGTCATTGAGATGGCTCAGTAGGCAAAGGTATCTGCCAGCAAGCTGGCTAGCCTGAGTTTGATTCCTTGGAACCACGCAGTAGGAGAGAACCAGCTCTAGGAAGTTGTTCTTTAATCTTCATATGTATGTTACACAATAAATAAATAATAAAAAATTAAAAGTTAAATATAAATTGGACATGAATAATTGTTTTTTTTTTGTTGTTGTTGTTCGCCAGTAATGCACAGAAAGATCCATGGAGGAGCTACATCTTTACTGACAGGGAATACAGAGTCTCCTTGTCTGGCTAACCTTCATGCCTTTCTTGTTCTGTTACTGATAAACAGGTAGACTAAGCAAACAAAGAAGTCCTAAGACCCTTCTGGCCAGAAATCCCTATTCACTCACACCCATCAGGAGAGACTGGCAACTATGACTTTCAACCAGAGAATACATTATGGTTTTAAAGAGTTGTGAAACAAAGAAACAAAACAAAGCAGAAAGAAAACCCCAGATGAGACAGAGACAATCATGTGTGGCATTCTATCATATGTAAGTTCTATAGGATGTACTCTCTGCCCTTCACAGAGGACATGCTGACCTTGTCTTATCAGGTACACAGTGATATAATGACAAGTGTTCCCATGAAGGCAAAAAAGCAATTTTGGAAAAAAGGGAACTAACCAAGAGAAATATACTCCAGACAGCATTAGGAGGGCGTACAGAGTCCTTCCAGTGTTAGTAAACTGGAGATACAAGCTGGAAGCAACTGGCTAACCACTATATCATATACCTGACTTCCTATCTCATAGAGAGTCAGAGCAATGCTGCCACACACAGGCGAATGCAGCATGCAGTGTGCAACTCTCAGACATGAGTCTGTGTCACCACTACAAATGATATCACCTCTAGCTCTGGAGTGCACAACCTGTACAACAGGACATAGTACTTGGGGCTCAGGTGTGTTTTTCCGCAGCTGAACTTCACATATAATAGCCTGGAGTACTTTGACAGGACTGTCCTTATTCAGAACTTTGAAGAACTGTGCTAACCTCATGAAAGCCCATTCTCATCAGTACTCATCAAAACTCTTGTACCTGCTTGGTGGCCCTAGGAACTTGGTGGCCCTGGTCCTGGCCACTGGAGCAGTAGTGGTCATCAGCGATGGTAATCTGCTCATTCTCCTCAGCCTCCAGCTGGCTCTGGTTGAAGCGCAGGGAACCTTTCAGAATGTCTTTGATCTATTTTCAAAGGGGAGGGAGATAACGGAAAGATAAATGAGTCTGTAGCTAAATGCTAGGTAAATCTCACATAAATTTGAAGCAGGTGTGTCACTGACCTGCTTTTCTACAGCACCTCCCTTTATTTGAAGCTCCAGTTACCTTTAGTCCCTGGCATTCTAGAAAGTTTTAAGTTGTGTGCTAATCTGAGTAGTGCGATGAAATTCTTGCCTTCTCTAGCAAGACAGCTTGCAGAGGAGTAGGAAGGGAATGGACCCTTCATGTGGATTGCGCACACCATGCCCTCTGGTCCCCTGCCATACAGTATCCTGTCACCCACACCTCACTGCATCAGTCTACGGCATTGTAAGAGGAGGAAATGCAGTAAGTGGCTTTCAGAGAGAACACACACAAACCTTGTTATATTATGGTGTTAGTCATTCTGTTCTTAGTTGGTGTTGTTAATCTCTCACTGTATCTAACTGCTAAACCTTAATTTAGGTCAGTATGTGTAAGAAAAAAAAAAACAGTATATACATGGCACAGTAAAAGCTGTGATTTTAAGCATCCATGGAAGGGTCTTAATGAAGAGGGGAAATTTGTAGTATGAATGCTAACATCTTACTGTAAGAAATGAACAACTGGTAAAAATCCAACTGTTATAGACTTAGTAATGGCTGATTAAAATCTGACTGTGTTAATGTCAGGTTCTCCCACACTCAGGAACAGGTGCCCACTGTGGTGATAGACTGCTCAGTACGAAGTACTTCCTGACCTGCTGCACAACAGGGGGAAGTTCACCCCCCCCCCCCCCCCCCCCCCCCCCCCCTCAGAACAGAAAAATGCTCCTTGTCACTGATCCTGTATCTGGGTTAGATCTGCCAGGGTCAGGTCAATTGAGTTCTCGAGCATCCATTCAAAGTAGTGACTACGACCTGAGACTCCACCATCATCTACACTTTTGTAGACAGATAAAACCAAACCCGATGTTGAGGTAAGGTGCAAACACAAAAGGTCTGGAAAGATGAAGTAGGAGGGATGGAAAGCTTGTTTTGGCTACAAGCCAGTCAGACCAAATCCCCAGGAGTAAGGAGCATGAGAAGGTGAGCTTCAGAAGGAACTCTATCTGGGTTGATATCAGTGAGAGGACAATGGCTCTAATATGTACTACATACTGTCAAATGCCTTCTCCGGCAGGCAGCAGCTGCTGGCCTGTGGAACACACAAGAAGACTGAGAGTAATGCACATACCTGTTTTAATCCTGCCAAGGAAACCAGAATTTGATCTTCTTTTTCCAAATTCTCTTGTAATACCACATCTTGAATATTTACTGAAAATAGAAAAATGACATTTTATAGCACATGTTCTGTGTATAACCTGCATGTTGCCACACAACTTACTTTAGAGAGTTCTCACAAAGGGTGCTCTGCAGACTGCAGATGGGAGTAGGGAGGGCAGCACTGTCCCCAGAAAGCACATCCTACAGGCAGCCTTACCTCTTGTCCTTCCTGAATGCTGATAATGCCAGGTGGTGCTCAACTCCAATGAGACAACAGGGAACCTCTCACTGACCTATGATTTAGCCAGAAATCTGGAGCCCTTGTCCCATTTCTATGAAGAAGTATGCTTACTTGAGCTTTCTTTCCCACCTCACTGCTCAATGGAGCTCAACTTCTTTCCTTCTAAAGATAAAGCCCTCCTACATATCTAAAGTGAGTAAATAGGTTGTCTTTGGGGATTTGTAAAAAGAAATCATGCTGCCAACTCAATGAACATTAATAGTAAGAGGACAAACTCATGGCACTAAGGCCTTGAATTTTAAATGACATTAGAGCCATCTTGCTTTAACCCAGTGTTTTTAAAGAAGGATGTTTCTCTTCTCTAGAGGAACCTGGGGACCATAGTCTCTCCTTCAGATCTGACCCAAGGGACCAGACAAACCAGTGCTGAGCATCACTAATACTCAGTCACCTACTGACATATTGCAATGGGATGTAGAGGATACTGTGGGGTAGAGAGGCACTATTTACACAAGATGCTGACAGGCATCCTATACCAGGTTTGAGGCTCACAATCCATAAACCTTTTAAGCTCTCTGATTCCCATGGCCTTAGAAAATATCCAACTTATAATTCCTTAAACATTACATGCTTCCCTTGAGACCTGCCTAAGAAACACATGGTCCATGTATACCTATCTTCTGGCACACCCCCCCCCCTTTTCAGGTAGAGGGACCCCACTCACACCATTAACCCTATCTATTCCCCACTAAAAGCCCTTACACCCCACTCCTAGATAGGGAGTCCAGACCTCTACCACCAACCCTATCCCACTTGCTCTCTAATTCATCCATCCCTGCTGTCTATACATGGCCCCATCTTTGGACAGACACTAGACCCATACCACTAATTCCACTCATCCTTGAAACCTGTAGACTCATACTCTCTAGGAAGAGGCACTAGACCCACAGCAGTATTCCATTCACTCTCATGACTTGCCGTAGCAACACATGTCCCCCATGCCTGCCTTTTTAAGTTCTTTCTAGCACCCCCCCTTTTCAGGTATGAAGGCCTAACTTATACTGCTAACCTCATCCACCCCTGCTCAGTACCCATACTCCCATCTCTAGGTAGGGAATCTAGACTCCCTTTACCAATTGATCCCACACCAGGAAAATTCCACCCTCCCCTGGTCCACACTTGGCTTCTTTTCTAGCTAGACAATCAAGTCAAACCACCAACTCTACCTTATCGCCAAGACCTGAGAACCACTCTTCTGTAGGAAGCTTCACTAGATGTATACCTGAAACTCCATTCACTCTCACATGTGCTGTGTGTCTCCCACCACCTCCTGTCTCTCCTTTTTAGGTTGGGAATCCTAGACTTGCATTGCCAACTCCACCAGCACCCTCTGTCTGGGGAACGGTTCTGAGTACTCGTCCTGGACTCCTGAATATTGGCTATGAGAATCTTATGGATTTATAGACAGCTTTTTCTCAGGGTTAGAAACATAGCTTAGCTCAAGCTGAGACCAAAATACTTCTAATACTCCATTCAAACATCAACACTGCTTTGCCCAAAGATGAATCTTAAAGCCCATATAGCTGCTCAACCTAATAGCTTGGGGCAACAGGAAACAGAACTTCAAATATACACTTGATAATATAAAGATAACATTTCCATACTAAGAAACAATACTGATGCTTAGGTCCAGATGCTTAGGTCCTATCATAAATATACAAACATGAATAACCAAAACAACAAGTCTCCACTAAAAATTAGTACTCTCATAGTAATATTCCCTGAGAAAAGTAACTTAGAACAAGACAATGAATTTGGAATAGCAATAATAAACACAATGGAAAAACTCAAAGAGAATGTGAATAAATGCTAGAATGAAGACCACAAAAATGCCAACATTTAAATGAAATAATGAAAACAGTTCAAGCTATGAAGGTAGAATATAATAAAGAAATAGAATCTCTTAAGAAAAACCAAAATGAAATAAAACTTGAAAAATTCAGGAATCAAAAATCAAAGAAACAAAAGTCAGAAGAAGCCTCATAAATAGACTGATCAAGTGGAACGGAAAATATCAGGTCTTAAAGGTAGAGGAGCTGGCTCACTTAGTCAAAGAAAATGTCAACATAAAGCAAAGCAAAACAAACACCAGCAACAGCAACAAACAAACAAGAAGAGAACGAGCAAGAACTTAGGAGCTTTATTTTTAAAAAAGCCAAACCTACCAATAACACTTATGGTAGTAAAAGAAGAGACCCTGGTCAACAATATCAAAAGAAAGCCTCCCTAATTAGCAAAGAGAGTCTATCAAGTTCCAAGAAACACACAGAAAACAAAACACACAGGACCAGAAAAGAAACTCCCTGTGCCACAGAATGTCTAAAACACTAATGTACAAACAAAGAAAGGATACTGAAAGCAGCAAGAGAGAAAGATCAACTTATAAACAAAGACAGGTCTCTCCCAATCACAGCAAATTTTTCACTGGAGACATTGAAAAACTCTCAAACATATAAAATAAAAGTAAATAAATCATTACTAAAGAAATATAACTGAAAACCACAAAAGCAAGAAAAAGAAAGGAATTAATACACCTCAAAAAACCCTAATGTTAATGACTTCAACTCCCAATAAACAGACACAGACATAGGATTTATTTTTTTGCCGTCTGCAAGAAACATGTCTCATGTCCTACATCTATACCATCTTAGGGTAAAAGGATAAAAAAATTCATTCTAAGCAAATGGGACCAGGAAACAAGCAGGTGTGTTCTAGTATTTGACAAAATAGACTTCAAAATTAGTCAAGGTGTCTGACTTGTATCCATTATGACTTTATCCGTTCATGATAAAAATCTTGGAAAGCTGGAATACAAGGGATTTATCTTGACATAAGGAAGATTATAAAGGCAACCCACAGCTAACATCACCTGAAATGGAGAGAAATTCAAAAGCATTTCCACTAAATTCAAACTAGACAAGGATGTCCACTCTCCCACTCTTGTTAAAAATGGTAACTGAAGACTTAGCTAATAAGAAAAGTGAAGGAGTAAAGGGATACAAATAGGCAAGGAAGGAGTGAAAGCGTCTCTACTTGCAAATGTTATGATTTCATATAAAAAAGACCCAGCAGAAACATTCAGCAGAGTAGCTGGATACAAATTAACATATGAAAATCAGTGGCTTTCTTACAGTCAAATGAAGAGGCACTGAGAAAAACGAAGAAAACTACTATTAATAATAGCCTCAGACAAAGTACAATAAAATAAAACAAATCTTGGAATAGATCAATGAAAACTTTGGATAATGAAGGAAAAAAACAAAACAAAATTGAAGAGGATACCACAAGGGGCAAAGATCTCCCATGTTCATGGATTGATAGGATATTGTGAAAATGACCATTCTCTCTAATGCAATCTACAGATTCAATACAATCTTCATCAAAATTCTAATGTAATTCTCCACAGAAGTTGAACAAGTAATCTTAAATTTGACAAAGATATATGAAAGATTCAGGCTAGCTAAAACAATCCTGAACAATAACAACAACAACAAACTTGCTGGAGATTTCTTATCACTATCTGATATCACTATCCCAGATTGTAAGTCATACTACAGCTCTATAGTAATAAAAATAACATGGCACTGGTATAAAAATAAACACACTGATCAATGGAAAAGAATTTAGGAATAGAACATATAATCCCATACTCATACAGCCACCTGATTTTTGGCAAAGAGGTCAGTAATACACATTGAAAAAAAGATATCATCTTCAGTGAATGGTACTGGTCAAACTGGATAATAGCTACATGAAGAAGAATTAACTTGGTCCTTATCTTTCAACTTTAGGCAAAACTTGATTTCAGTGGATTAAGTCTTTAACATAAGGCCTGATACCGGAATCTTAAAAGAGGAGACAGTAGAGAGAAGATGGTTGACCCCACTGGCCCAGGAGAGGACCTAGCAGGGCAGACCTTAAAACCAACAATGAACGAATTGGAACTCACAAAATTAAAATGATTCTATACAGAAACTGACACCATCAGTTAAATAGGTAGCTCACGGTATGGGGAAAAATCTTTACCAGTTATATATCTGGCAGAGGACTAGAATTCAGAATATAAATAACTAAAAAACCCTAAATATTAGGAAAATAACCTAATTTCAAGAAAAAAAATGAGTATGAGCTTAACAAAAGAGTTATCAAAAGCTGAAATAGAAATGTCTGAGAAACATTTTAAGGAATGTTTAATCTCCTTAGCCATAAAGGAAATGCAAATGGAAGCCATTTGAGATTTTTCTTATCCCAGTCGGAATAGGTAAGGTTAAAAAAAAAAAAAAAGACTACAATGCTGGTGTGGATGTAGAGAAAGAGTAACACAGCCACGGGTAGTTGAAGTGCAGACTGGTGCAGCCACTATGAAACAAAACTTGTTGCTGCTCCTCAACAAGCTAGAAATAGATATACCATACAATGCAGCTTCACCTTTCTTTGGTATATATCCAAATGTCTCTGTATTCTACTCTAGAGATTCCTACTTATCCATGTTCATTGCTGCTCTATTCACAAGAGCCAGAAATTGTAAACAACAGACAAATGGATATTCTGAATGTGTTATGTTTACATATGAAATATTATCAGCTATTACACTAACTCCATATCGATAAAGGACACCATCAATAGGACAAAATGGTAGCCTACAGAATGGGAAAAAGATTTTCACCAACTCTATATCTAACAGAAGGCTGATATCCAAAATATATACTAGACATTAATAAACCAAATAATCCAATTAAAATGGGTTACAGAACTAAACAGAGAATTGTCAAGAGAGGAATCTCAAAGGCTGAGAAATACTTAAATGTTCAACATTCTTAGCTATCAGGGAATTGCAAATCAAAATGACTTTGAGATTCTATCTTATACCTGTCAGAATGGCTAAGATCAAAAACACAACTGACAGCTTAGACTCGTAAGGATGTGTAGCAAGGGGAAGATTCCTCCATTGCTGGTGGGAGTGCAAACTTGTACAGGTACTTGGAAATTAATATGGTGGTTCCTCAGCAAAATTGGGAATTGATTTACCTTAAGACTCAGCTACACCGCTCATGGGCATATAACCAAAGGCTATTCCACCCTACCATAAGGACACTTGCTTAGCTATGTTCACAGAAGCTTTATTCATATTAGTAGGAAACTGGAAACAACCTAGATGTCCCTCAATTGAAGAACATATTAAAAAAATGTGGTACATTTACACAATGGAGTATTACTTAGCCATTGAAAACAATGACATCATGAAATTTGCAGGCAAATGATGGAAGAAGGAAAAAAAAATCATCCTGAATGCAGTAACCCAGACCCAGAAAGACAAACATGGTATGTTAGTTGTTAGGGATAACCATGTCCACAGACCCAAAGAGGAAAAGTAACAAAGGGGGCTCAAGAGGGAGATACATGGATTGCTCAGGGAAGGGGAAATTGAATAGATTTCACGGGTGGACTTGGGACAGGTGGGTAGGGAACAGGAGGGATCTAGCGGTAGGGCAGATAGAGGGAGAGACTACTTGGAAAGACTACTGTAAATAGGGGATATTTTGGGGGTGATGTGGAAACTTAGTGCAATGTAAACTCCCTGGAATCTATGAGGGTGAACCTAATGAAGACTTCTAATAATGGTGGATCCATCATAGCCCAAACCAGCCCTCTTCTGTAACCAGTTGAGGTTTCCAATAGTGGGACTGGGACACCAATCCAGCCACAAAACCTTCAACCTAAAATCTGTCTTGCCTGTAAGATGTGCTGGGGTTATGGTGGTGCAGAACTTGTGGGGGTGGCCAACCAATAAGTGGACCAACTTGAGGTCCACACCATGAGAGGGAGCCCACCCCTGACACTGGCCAGGAACCAGAGGCTGGATAGCCCAGAGACCCAGGATAGAACCAAATACAACTGGCCAAACAAACAAACAAACAAAACCACAAAATGAAAATAAAACAACTGCACCACCAACAAAGCACACAAATACAAGACAAACAATGAAATGATTCCTAATGATGCTCTGTTATACTCATAGATCACTGCTTAGTCCAATCAGCATCAGAGAGGCTGCTTCTGGAAAACGATGGGAGTGGATGCAGAGACTCACAGTCAAACATTAGGTGGAGAGAGAGCCCAGTTTGGAAGTCTCCAACTGGTCCCTCCCTTGGAGCTCAGGGAACACTGCAAAAGTTGGGGAGGAGGAATTGTGGGAGCCAGAGGGGTTGAGGACACCAGGAGGGCAAGGCCCATGATCAACTAAGCAAAGCTCATGGGGGCTCACGGAGACTGAAATGGCAATCCTGGAGCCTCCGTGAGTCTGTTTCCTCTGCATACACATTACAGTTGTTGGCTTGATGTTTTGGGGGACTCCTGACAGTGGGAGTGGGGGTGTCTCTTTTCTTTCTTATTGGGTTGCCTCATCCACCCTTGATGTGAGGGTTTGTGTCTGGCCCCTGGAGGCCATACACACAGTACAGGGGCTAGCAGAGAAAATCTGCAGAAGCCACAGCAGGAGTGCTGCTCTTTGTGGACCTTAGCCATTTTCAGTCTTCTCTAGAATACACAGGTGAAAGCTATGTCCACATTATCTGTTTCCTATCCCTAAAGTCATGGAGAGGCTGGTGGTCAGCTGTAACAAAGACTTTAGAATCATATACAGCATACTTTTGGGTATTCTGAAGCTCTGTGGGGGCAGAGATCCAGACATAAATAGGAACAAGGCATTCTTTAGAGTCCAGCAAGGTCCAAGTGGACATTCAAATGGTAGTGATGGATGAGCCCCTTCCCAGGACTCCCCTGGCAGGGAATAGAGACAAAGCATAAGAGTTAACATTTACTGAAATGAGACAAACAGGTGACCCATACAGAGTTAGCTGTATTCAACTGACGGGTTTAAACCCTGGGATTCCTATCCAATTACTAATCAGGCCTGATCTTGTTTATCTTCTGAGATCATGCACATTAAGGGTGGTATGGCCATAGATTCATGTAAGTCTTAAACTGTCTTTAGTGGGAATGGAGATTTCCAGCAAGATTTCTGTGTACCTGAACTTAGGCACATAGACTTACTATGTTAATAGGACAGTGTCCATATGGGATCTTACAAACCTACACTGGTTATACTGCTACAAAATCCTGTGAATCATAAAGTTCAACCCTGTGTCTCTTGGATGGTCTGTTTTGCTGGAGAGCCTCCCAGGAACGCATCACCTCAAAAGTGGGAATGATAACTCACAGGAGAAGGGACAGATAGAGAAGGAGTAGGTGATACACAATTTAAGGTTTTTCATGACAGGTCTGAGTAGGAACAATGTTTTGCATTCCAAAGGTCACTTCCCCCAGAACTATTCCTTGGTAAGAGCACCAGGAGTGAAGGTCCCCAATCCCTGTCACTGCCATGACTGTCAGGTCTGAAGAGGCAGCAGAATCCACTAGGCGATCTCCTTACTCACTAGCACATTCAGGGTGGCACTGTGTACACTGTCCTTGCAGCTGTATCTGTGCCTGTGACATCACTGTGGCCTGTGAAGTGTTGGAGAACTCTGTGGGTGGAGCTTAAGGGGAAGGCCCTCAAGGGGACCTGGCCCAACTCTTGCCTTCTGAGTCTTTGCTCTTCCCTGCTGTGTAAAACGTTAGGGGGAGCTCCTCAAGCCATCTTGCAAACGTGTGCCTGAAGAGCACCTCAAGTGGAACTGCATGCCTTTGGCCTGCTTTTACTTGAGGGGAAAAAAAAAACCCTGATTCATTCTCATCCCCCTACCCACAGCTGAATTACACTGGATAAGTTTCCCGGGGGAACTAAATACTTCAAACATAGAGAAGTAACCCATTAGAACTTTATTCTTTCACAGTGCTAGAAGCTGCTGTCCTAAGTGAAGCTGTTGGTAGGTCAGGTTCCTAGGATGGCTGTAGGGAAGAATTCTTCCTAGTGTCAGACACATGTCAACAATTTTTGGTATTTTTTTGCTTACACTGATCAACTATCATGGTCAACAAAGCAATCTCCCCGTGTATCTGTAGAAATTTCCCGTTTCACTGGGTTAGTGGCACACCGATGTAGTAAGGTCTCACTTGATTACATCAGTAAAGATATTTCTAAGTAAGGTCACACCACAGGCTCCAGTGACATAAATATCTGAGATAACACTCTGTCCAATCCAGCAGCCAAAGCTGTCTATTGCACAGGATGAAAACTATCGCAGTCCTCCAAAGACAGTTCCCATCTCTCCTGCAAGCACAGTATGGTGTCCAATCCAAAAGGACAGCCAGGGATCCAAGATGGTGGCGGCCCACACAGATGCATTTTGAACGCGGGGAAAACAGCCATAAAGCCACAGAGTTATAAGACGATGAGCAACAATCTGAGTGACTCGAACACGCTGGGTTTCACCCAGCTACTCAGGGATTATTAAAAGTCCCTGGGCAGGACTCTCCTCCCTTCTCTTGGACTCTTAGCAAAACAGACCAGCGGAAGCCTCTGAATCCGGGAATTGGGAATTGTCACCAGGAGAGACTCAGGGTAAGAGCTACTCAATTACCCAGCAGGCAGACCCAAACTCCAGATAGGGTTACTCACAAGCCTCTTGGGCCCCCAGATTCCACAAAGGGTCGTGGACCTGGGGGAGCAGAATACACTCTTAGCAGAGCCACACCACAGTGGTGGGTGGCGCAGCAGCACACGGGCCAAGTCTGCAGCCTACAGCCCGGGTCCAGAACGGCACGGCCTGGGCGGGTCCACAGGTGCATTTTGGAAAGCGCAAGCAAATTTGTTCTTCCCCAGAGGGGTGTTGGGCATACATACAGGGCCCCTCCATTGGATTTACGGACACAGGAAAAATCACTGCAGCTTGTCTGAGCAGCTGGATACACCTCCAACAGAGCTTCAGTATACCGGAACTTGGAAAACAGTGGTCCAAAATTGCCAGTCTCCAAAGCCAGCTCCATACAGACATAGGTGGAGCTGTGAGAGTGGCAGAAAGGCAGGCGTCCAGGTTGGAAGGCAGATTTGTTCGCCACAGGGTACAAGCCCTGGGCAAATTGTGGGAATAATACCAGACTCCTTTGCTAGTTCTGGCCCTTCCGGCAGGAAACCAGAGCTTAAGCATATTTATAGTCCCACCTCTGGAAGTGATGTTTTGGCCTGGGGGACACTGCTGAGGGACCCACCTTAAGGGCGTGGAGTCTGGTCCTTTCAAGACTCCAGCCAGAGGCCTCAACCCCCAAACTTGAGGACCTCCAGAACTCACAGAATCTGTGCCTGGGCACACAGGACCATACTAGAAGAGCCGCTTCAGGCTGAATACTCAGTGTGCAACATAGAGAGCTCTGACTTATGAGCAGTGAAACAACCCTGGGCCACTCCTCCTTGCCTGGGAGTGGGCTTCACCATCTCACAGTGCTTCTGGCTATTAGATGCACATTGATCCTGAGAAACCCCTGAGAACAGCTGGAGAGGACCACAAACATGGTCTGGACATGTAAACTGCAGGGGAGCTACAACCTCACCCGACAGCCTGTGGCCTACCAACCTGCACTATCATCTGTACGAAGACCAGTTGGATCCCAGGAACCTACAGGAACACATCCCACCACATCCCCTCATCTGGGTCCCCAATTGAAACAAAACAGGAAGGGGTGAGCTCTGGGAGACAAACTGAGAACCTGCACACAAGGCCCCATCCAGCCAGTGGAAAGTGACAGATCACCAAGCGATATGACTGCTACACCAAAGCGCCCCCCCCCACCTAAACCAAACCCAGAAGGCACCAGGAACAAACAGCTCAGAAAAACTAAATGGCTAAAGGTCAGAGAAAACACAGAAATAACAGAAGTTAGAGAGATATGACTCCAACAAAACACAACTATGCTAGTACAGCAAGCCCTGACCACCTCACCAGAGTTGAAACACATGAAAATGATGACAATTCTACATTATGGAAAATGATAGAGTCCTTTCAAGAAGAATTTAAATTTATGAAGGAATTCAAAGAATCCACAATTTCATAAGCGAAAGCAATGGATAACACCATTAGAGAGCTCCAAGCCAAAGTGGCTCAACTTGAACAGGAAAAAGACAGGGCAATGAAAGATTTCCAGGCAAAGATAGCAAATTGGAGCAGGAAATGTACAAAATGAATAAAATAATTCAAGACATGAAAATGGAAATGGAAGCAATAAAGAAAACATAGAGTTAAGAGTGGAAATGGAGAATCAAGGGAAGAGAACAGTACTACAGAAATGAGTACCAAAATAGGATACAAGAGATGGAAGACAGGATCTCAGTCATGGAAGATTCGATGGAAGAAATCCATACAACATCCAAAGAAAATGAGAAAGCTAAAAAATCTCTCACCATAACATCCAAGAAATCAAGGACCCAATGAAAAGACGGAACCTAAGAATTAAAGGCATAAAGGAAAGAGAAGACTCCCGACTCCAAGGTCCAGGAAATATCTTCAACAAAATCATAGAAGAAAACTTCCCAAACCTAAAGAAAGAGATGCCAATGAAAATCCAAGAGGCTTACAGAAAATAAAACAGATTAGATCAGAAAAGAAACTCCTCTCGCCACATAATAATTGAAACTCTAAATGTACAGATCAAGGAAAGAATATTAAAAGCTGTAAGAGAAAAAGGTCAAGTAACATATAATGGCAGACCCATCAGAATTACACCTGACTTCTCCTCAGAAACTTTAAAAGCTAGAAGGGCCTGGACGGATGTCTTACAAGCCCTGAAAGAACATAGGTGCCCAGCCAGACTATTATGCCCAACAAAACTCTCTATCAACATAGATGGAGAAAACAAGATATTCCATGTCAAAATAAAATTTAAACAATATCTCCCACAAACCCAGCCCTAGAGAAGATCCTAGAAGGAAAATTCCAACCCAGAGAAGATAACTACACCCAAGAAAACAGAGGAAATAGAAAACTCCACAGCAACTAAACAAAAAGAGATACAGGACGACCACCTATACCAAAATAATGGGAAATAACAACCCCTTGTCACTAATATCCATTAACATTAATAGACTCAACTCCCCAATAAATAGATACAGACATACAGACTGGATCCGTAAACAAGACCCATCATTTTGCTGCATACAAGAAACACATCTCACTAACAAAGATAGACACTATCTCAGAGTAAAGGGCTGGGAAAAGGTTTTCCAAGCAAATGGACCCTGGAAACAAGCTGGAGTAGCCATCCTAATATCAAACAAAATAGACTTCCAACTGAAGTTAATAAAAAAAGACAGAGAAAGGCATTACATACTCGCTAAAATATTCATCAAGAGGACATCTCAATATTGAACATCTATGCCCCACATACAAAGGCACCTACATTTGTAAAAGAAACTCTTCTAAAACTTAAATCACACATCGATCCCCACACATGAGTAGTGGGAGACTTCAACACCCCACTCACAACAATGGACAGATCATCAAGACAGAAGCCAAACAGAGAAATAATGGGTCTAACAGAGATCATGAACCAAATGGACCTAACAGATATCTACAGAACATTTCACCCAAACACAAAAGAATACACCTTCTTCTCAGCACATCACGGAACCTTCTCCAAAATCCACCATATAGTTGGACACAAACATAGCCTCAACAGATACAAGAAAATTGAAATAACCCCTTATGTCTTATCAGACCACCATGGAATAAAGCTGGACTTCAACAGCAAAAGAATCAACAGAGAGCATACACACACATGGAAATTGAACAACTCTTTACTAGAGGACCACTGGGTCAGGAAAGAAATAAAGAAGAGAATCAAAGACTTCTTAAAATCCAATGACAATAAAGGCACAACATACCCAACCCTATGGAACACAATGAAAGCTGTGTTACGAGGAAAGTTCATAGCACTAAGTGCCTTCAAAAAGAAAATTGTGACAGCTCATATTAGCGAATTAACAGCTAAACTGAGTGAATTGGAAAAAAAAGAAGCAAACACTCCCAAGAGGAGCAGAAGGCAGGAAATCATCAAACTTAGGGCTGAAATCAACAACCTAGAAACCAAAAGAACTATACAAAGAATCAATGAAACCAAGAGTTGATTCTTAGAGTTGATTCTTCGAGAAAATCAACAAAATAGACAAGACCCTTAGCTAAATTAATTAAAAGGCAGAGGGAAAAAACCCAAATCAACAAAATCAGAAATGAAAAGGGAGAAATAACAACAGACATTGAGGAAATCCAGAGAATATTTGGATCCTACTTTAAAAAAACTATACTCCACTAAATTTGAAAACTTAAGCAAAATAGACAATTTTCTTGATAGATTCCACCAACCGAAGCTAAATCAAGATCAGATTAACAGATTAAACAGCCCTATAGACCCTAAGGAAATAGAAACAGTCATTAAAAATCTCCCAACCAAGAAATCCAAAATGGCGCCGACCATAGAGCAGTGCATTTGAGTAGTTGGTAAATGAGATTAGCCACTGTGGAGTGAATGTGAGGTCCCCTAGCCGACAGTGAAACACAGACGGCGTCTGAATTCCTACGGTAAACATTGAGACCAGTCACCAGGTAAAACAGCCCACGCAGTTCCCGGGAACACCACCCTGAGATCAGCCAGCTCAGTCACCGGTCTGGAGAGGAGCTCCGGCTACAGGAGATCTAGCCCAGGAGCGGATCCAGCCCACAGCTCCAGCCACAGATAAGCGGCCCTGCCTGTCTGCTTGATATACAGCCTGCACTCGGACCTGTACACCCAAGAGGGAAAAACAGCCACAAGAGCAAAGGTAAGTGATATTTTTTTTCCGGAGTTCCCAACATGGCAGCACAGTGTGCACTGTAGCGGACAGACAGAGACCTAACCCAGTCACAGTAAAGCAATTAGGAGCCAAGACTGACTGCAAACAGAGACCGCAACTGTGTGTTCTCCACAATTACTGGGGCGGGTGGGTCACTCACCCTAGCACCCAAGCATCTGAGGCAGTCAGCAACAGGCACACTGAGGCCGGCACCTGTTGTGGGTGGAGCTCCCTGCCTGCATGTTCAGCCTAGCTGGGGAGCCAGAACAACTGGGTCAGTGAGAGGAGAACACATACCCAACCACAGCTCTACCTGACTTTCTGAGGAGACCTGTCAGCTCCCAGCTCCTCAGAGGCTACCCCTCTCCCCACTCCAATCTCCTCTATATTGGTCCAATTGGGTCACAAGCAGTTGAGGAGGGCGGCAGCCACCCTCCTCTCCAGAGAGCCAGTCAGTCTATTACAGGAACCTGCCAGCCATGTGGCGGTAAAACACCAGGCTCTCAGGATCAGCCAACCCCCAGAGCAGGGAATTTTCCTGAGCACCAAGGTCAGCTGACAAAAGAAACAAACAGACAACAATCTGATGACAAAAGATCAGCGCAAGAACATGGTAAAAAAACCTCAAAACAATAGGATGTCTCCAGATCCTAGCAATAGTGCTACAGACAACTCTGGACAGCCAAATATGATTGAAACAAAGGAAAAGACCTTAATCCTACACTTATATTAATAATAGAAGGCCTAAGGGAGGAAATCAAATACTCAGAGAGCAACAACAAAGTACTGCAAAGGAGGTGATGGAAAGGAATACTGTGCTTAAAGGAATGGAAGACCTGAAAAGGGAAGTTGAAGCAATGAAGAAAATCCAATCCGAGACATCCATAGAACTGGAAAACCTTAAGAAAAGAATCGGAACTACAGACACTAGCATCACCAACAGAATACAAGAGCTGGAAGAAAGAATTTCAGGCTCAGAGGATAAAATTGAAGAAATTGATACATCTGTCAAAGAAAATGTCAAATCTAAAAAAGTCCTGACACAAAACCTTCAGGAAATCAAGGATATAATGAAAAGACGAAATCTCAGAATAATAGGAATAGAAGAAAGAGAAGAGTCCCACCTCCATGGACCAGAAAATATCTTCAACAAAATCAATGAAGAGAATTTCCCAAATCTAAAAAAAGAGATGTCTATAACTGTACAAGAAGCTTACAGAACTCCAAATAGATTAGACCAGAAAAGAAAATCTTCCCGCCACATAATAATCAAAACACTAAATGTACAGAACAAAGAAAGAATTTTAAAAGCTGCTAGGGAAAAGGGTCAAGTAACATATAATGGCAAACCTATCAGAATCACACCTGACTTCTCCTCAGAAATGTTAAAAGCTAGAAAGGCCTGGACAGATGTCCTACAAGCCCTGAGAGAACATAGGTGCCCAGCCAGAGTACTATACCCAGAAAAACTCTCTATCAACATAGATGGAGAAAACAAGATATTACATGACAAAATCAAATTCAAACAATATCTCCTCACAAACCCAGCCCTACAGAAGGTCCTAGAAGGAAAATTCCAACAGGGAGAAGATAACTACACCCAAGAAAACAGAGGAAATAGATACCTCCACAGCAACTAAACAAAAAGAAACACAAGACAGTCAGCTATACCAAAATAATGGGAAATAACAACCCCTGATCACTAATATCTATCAACATCAATGGATTCAACTCGCCAATAAAAAGACACAGACTTACAGGCTGGATCCGTAAACAAGACCCATCTTTTTGCTGTATACAAGAAACACATCTCACTATTGAAGATAAACACTATCTCAGAGTAAAGGGCTGGGAAAAGGTTTTCCAAGCAAATGGACCCAGGAAACAAGCTGGAGTAGCCACCCTAATAATATCAAACAAAATAGACTTCCAATTGAAGTTAATAAAAAAAGACAGAGAAGGGGATTACATACCCATTAAAGGAAATACCCACCAAGAGGACATCTCAATATTGAACATCTATGCCCCAAATACAAAGGCACCTACATTTATAAAAGAAACGCTTCTAAAACTTAAATTGCACATCTATCCAAACAGTTTAATAGTGGGAGACTTAAAAAACCCCACTCACAACTATGGACAGATCATCAAGACAGAAGCCAAACAGAGAAATAATGAGTCGAACAGAGATCATGTCCCAAATGGACCTAACAGATATCTACAGAACATTTCACCCAAACACAAAAGAATACACCTTCTTCTCAGTACATCACGGAACCTTCTCCAAAATCCACCATATAGTTGGACACAAACATAGCCTCAACAGATACAAGAAAATTGAAATAACTCTTTGTATCGTATCAGACCACCATGGAATAAAGCTGGATTTCAATAGCAAAAGAATCAACAGAAACTCTACACTCACATGGAAATTGAACAACTCTTTACTAGAGGATCACTGTGTCAGGGAAGAAATAAAGAAGGAAATCAAAGACTTCTTAAAATCCAATGAAAATGAAGACACAACATACCCAACCCTATGGGACACAATGAAAGCTGTGTTACAAGGAAAGTTCATAGCACTAAGTGCCTTCAAAAAGAAAATTGTGACAGCTCATATTAGCGAATAAACAGCTAAACTGGGTGAATTGGAAAAAAAAGAAGCAAACACTCCCAAGAGGAGCAGAAGGCAGGAGATCATCAAACTTAGGGCTGAAATCAACAACTTAGAAACAAAAAGAACTATACAAAAAATCAATGAAACCAAGAGTTGGTTCTTCGAGAAAATCAACAAAATAGACAGACCCTTAGCCAAATTAACAAAAAGACAGAGGGAGAAAACCCAAATTAAAAAAAATCAGAAATGAAAAGGGAGAAATAACAACAGACATAGAGGAAATCCAGAGAATATTTGGATCCTACTTTAAAAATCTATACTCCACCAAATTTGAAAACTTAAGTGAAATGGACAATTTTCTTGATAGATTCCACCTACCGAAGCTAAATCAAGATCAGATAAACAGATTAAACAGCCCTATAACCCCTAAGGAAATAGAAACAGTCATTAAAAATCTCCCAACTAAAAAAAGCCCAGGGCCAGATGGCTTTAGCTTGGAATTTTACCGGACCTTCAAAGAGGAGCTAACACCAATACTTTTCAAATTCTTTCAAAAAACAGAATCTGAAAGAACATTGCCAAACTCATTCTATGAGGCCACAGTCACCCTGATTCCTAAACCACACAGGGACCCAACAAAGAAAGAGAACTTCAGACCAATCTCCCTCATGAACATACTCGCAAAAATACTTAATAAAATACTAGCAAGCCAAATTCAAGAACACATCAAAAGTATCATACACCATGATCAAGTAGGCTTCATCCCAGGAATGCAGGGATGGTTCAACATACGAAAGTCTATCAACGTCATTCACCATATAAACAAGATGAAAGAAAAAAGAACACATGATAATCTCGCTAGATGCAGAAAAAGCATTTGACAAAATCCAATACCCCTTCATGCTAAAAGTTCTGGAGAGAACGGGCATACAAGGACCATACCTAGAAAAAATAAAGGCAATATACAGCAAGCCAGTGGCCAACATCAAAATAAATGGAGAGAAACTTGAAGCATTTCCTCTAAACTCAGGGACAAGACAAGGATGTCCACTTTCACCATATCTCTTCAATACAGTACTTGAAGTTCCTGCTAGAGCAATAAGACAACTAAAGGATATCAAGGGGATAAACATCGGAAACGAAGAAGTCAAATTATCCCTATTTGCAGAAGATATGATAGTATACATAAGCGACCCCAAAAATTCCACCAGAGAATTCTTACAGCTGATAAACACCTTCAGCAAAGTGGCTGGATACAAAATTACTTCAAAAAAATCAGAAGCCCTTCTTTATACTAAAAACAAATGGGCTGAGAAAGAAATAAGGAAAACAACCCCTTTCACAATAGCATCAAACAACATAAAATGCCTGGGGGTAACTCTAACCAAGCAAGTAAAGGACCTGTACAATAAGAACTTCAAGCCCTTGAAGAAAGAAAAGGAAGAGGCCTTTAGAAGATGGAAAGATCTCCCATGCTCATGGATAGGTAATAAAAAGGGCCATCCTACCAAAACCAATATATAGATTCAATGCAATTCCTATCAAAATACAAACACAATTTTTATAGACTTGGAAAGAACTATTCTCAATTTCATATGGAACAACAAAAAGCCCAGAATAGCTAAATCATTCCTGTACAATAAAAAAAACATCTGGAGGTATCACCATCCTAGATTTCAAGATGTACTACAGAGCAATAGTTGTAAAAACAGCATGGTATTGGTACAGAAACAGACCAGTAGATCAATGGAATGAAATTCAAGATCCAGAAATAGACCCACACTATTATGGCCACCTAATTTTTGACAAAGAAGCCAAAACGGCACAATGGAAGGACAGCATCTTCAACAAATGGTGCTGGTCCAACTGGATGTCCACTTGTAAAAGAATGAAATTAGACCCATACTTATCACCTTGTACAAAACTTAAGTCCAAGTGGATCAAAGACCTTAACATAAGGCCTGTCACATTAAAACTACTAGAAGAAAAATTGGGAGAAACCCTCGAACTAATTGGCACAGGTGACAACTTCCTGAACAGAACACCAACAGCTCAGGACTTGAGAACAACAATCAATAAATGGGACCTCATGAAACTGAAAAGCTTCTGTAAGGCAAAAGACACTGTCATTTGAACAAAACGGCAGCCTACAGACTGGGAGAAAATCTTCACCAACCCCACATCTGACAGAGGGCTAATATCCAAAATCTACAAAGAACTCAAGAAATTAAATGCCAAGAAACCAAATAATCCAATCAAAAAATGGGGGACAGAGCTAAATAGAGAATTCACAAAGGAGGAATCCCTAATGGCTGAGAGACACTTGAAGAAATGCTCAATATCATTAACATCAGAGAAATGCAACTCAAGACGACTCTGAGATTCCCTCTCACACCTTTCAGAATGGCTAAGATCCAAAGCTCAAATGACAGCACATGCTGGCGAGGGTGTGGAGAAAGGGGTACCCTACTCCATTGCTGGTGGGAATGCAGGCTTGTGCAACCACTATGGAGGTCAGTCTGGCGATATCTTAGAAAACTTGGAATAGCTTTGCGTCAGGACCCAGCCATACCACTTCTGGGTATACACCCAAATGTCTCTTCACGGAATCATAAGGAAGTTTCCTCATCTATGTTTATAGCAGCGTTATTTGTAATAGCTAGAAACTGGAAACAACCCAGATGTCCCTCAACTGAAGAATGGGTTAAAAAACTGTGGTAGATCTATACAATGGAATATTATTCAGCTATCAGGAACAATGAAATTATGCAATTTGCTCCCAAATGGATGGATCTAGAACAGCTCATCCTGAGTGAGCTAACCCAGACTCAGAAGGATGCATATGGCATCTAATCATTTATAGTAGGATTTTAGCTATATAGTAGAAGGTATCGATACTACAACTGATACACCAAAGGGAACTTGGACATAGACTTTTTATTTTTAATTTTTATTTATTTTATATATATATTTTATATAATTTTTTTCTATTTTTTTAGTCTTTTTTATCTAATTTTCTGCTTATTGGTTTGTTTGTTTAGTAGTTCTCTCTCCCGGGCAATGAGACACTTTTCACTGATGGTACTGCTTCATAGACCCCCCAATGAATGAGGAGGCTCTGGGCCCTCAAAGGACCTCTCAACTGAGATGAGGGACTGTTATATAAGGACACCCCACCCCAGAGAAATGGGATGGAAGGGTTAGCAGGTAATGAAAAAAAATGAAATGTGATGTTTCAGCCTTTTACTACTAATTGTCATAAACTGTTTAGATAATTAAGAAATGCAAACTAATGGTTATGCAAGCCGGTCATTCTGTTAGGTACTATGACAGCCTATTATAGTTATTTTCTAAGCTAATCAGAAATAAAGCTGCTAAGAGACAAGCAACATCTGCTTACCCTAATATAAGAGACAGATAGGGCCTCTTCAAAAACCTCAAGAGATCTGTAGAATATGGCATTCAAAGATGTTTTCATAACTTTAGATTTTTTTATGTCAAGATATATCAACATCTGACAGTACCCCCTATTCTCCTCCAAGTAGAGAAGATGAGCATCGAAGAATCTCCAGTGGGAGATGATTGAATTAGTCGCAACCCTATCTCTTGGTAGGAAAAGCCCCTTGCTCCAACTGTAGACAGAATGCTGTGCAAAAAGGACAAAACCTGGAAGCAGGTAAGTCGACAGCCTAGCTCTGCCAAGACAGGGTAGGTAAGTCCTTCATAACCCCTGCTCTACAATCAATGTCTGTCAGAGAAACGGGGCCAAACGACCCTAGATTGATGCTGTAATGTATGGAGAGAAAATGGGAACTGTCCAGGCAGCCACTGGTATGTCATTTCTTAGTTTGGGAAGCTGCAGGCCCTGTACTTCCTATAAAAACAGATATATTTATCCCTCTCAGGTCTCTGAGGTGGTTGAAGAACAGATAGCTGGAGTCTCATAATTAAATTTTGAGTTGTTTAGGAGTCAAGAGAGTGTTATAGATCTAAGAAGATACTTTTAAAATTGTGTTGCAAGTTAGTATGAATGTTGAGTCAGATATAGAGCTTTAAACTCATGGAGATGGTTAGATAGCAGAATGTTAAAGTCAGGTGCCAAATACATATGGACTGGACATTGGGAATGTAAGCTAAGCCATATATCCCTCATAACTGTGGCCTAATTACCTCTGTTGTTTTGTATTGTGTTTATTATTACAAGAGGAAGAGCCCTTATTTTGTCTGAAAGGGGAAACTGTAGGGGGTAAAAAGATATACCTTAAACTTAAAAGAAAAAAAAAAGGGAAGAGGATGGGGGTTTGAGGGTGGGAGGGTGGGACTGGAGGGGGGAATAGGGAGGGGACTGCGATTGAGACATAACTTGAAGAAATAAAAAATAAAGGAAAAAAAGAAGTAAAGAGGTGAAAATAATGTGTATTTTTGAAAAAAAAAAAAAAGAAGATGGAAGGATCTCCTTGTTCATGGATAGGTAGGATAACATAATAAAAATGGCAATCTTACCAAAAGCAATATACAGAGTCAATGCCATTCTTATCCAAATAACAACTCAATTTTTTACAGATCTGGAAAAAACAATTCTCAACTTCATATGAAATAACAAAAGACCCAGAATAGCTAAATAAATCATGTACAATAACAGAACATCTGGAGGTATCACCATCCCAGATTTCAAGCTGAACTACAGGGCAATAGTAATAAAAACAGCATGGTACTGGTATAGAAACAGACCAGTTGACCAATGGAATCGAATTGAAGACCCAGAAATAAACCCACACACCTACGGTCACTTAATTCTTGATAAAGAAGCCAAAAACATACAATGGAAAAAGGAAAGCATCTTCAATAAATGGTGCTGGTCTAACTGGATGTCAACATGTAGAAGAATGCAAATAGATCCATACTTATCACCCTGTACAAAACTTAAGTCTAAGTGGATCAAGGACCTCAACATAAATCTAGACACACTAACATTAATAGAAGAGAAAGTGGGGAAAAGCCTCGAACTCGTTGACACTGGTAGCAACTTCCTGAATAGAACACCAATAGCTCAGGCACTAAAACAAACAATCAATAAATGGGACCTGATAAAATTGAAAAGCTTCTATAAGGCAAAGGACACTGTCCTTAGAACAAAACGGCAGCCTACAGACTGGGAAAGGATCTTCACGAACCCAACATCTGACAGAGGGCTAATATCCAAAATATATAAAGAACTGAAGAAATTAAACACCAAAAAAATCAAGTAACCCCACCAATAAATGGGGTACAGCGCTAAACCGAGAATTCACAGAAGAGGAATCTCTAATGGCCGAGAGGCATTTGAGGAAATGTTCAATGTCTTTGGTCATCAGGGAAATGCAACTTAAAACAACTCTGAGATTCCATCTCACACCTGTCAGAATGGCTAAGATCAAAAACTCAAATGATAGCACATGCTGGCAAGGATGTGGAGAAAGGGGAACACTCCCCCATTGCTGGTGGGACTGCAAACTTGTGCAACCACTTTGGAAATCAATCTGGAGATACCTTAGAAAATTGGGAATCAATCTACTTCAAGACCCAGCCATACCCCTCTTGGGCATATATCCAAAAGATTCAAAACGAAACCACAAGGACATTGCCTCAACAATGTTCATAGCAGCTTTATTTGTAATAGCCAGAAAATGGAAACAACCCAGATGTCCTTCAACTGAAGAATGGATAAAAAAACTGTGGTACATTTACACAATGGAATACTACACAGCTATCAGAAATGAGGAAATCATGCAATTCGAAACCAAATGGATGGAACTAGAAAAGCTCATCTAAGTGAGCTGATGCAGTCCCAGAAAGATAAACAGGGTATGTATTCCCTTATAAATGGATATTAGCCATACATCACAGGATAACTATCCTACAACCCACACACTCAAATAGATAGGAACCTAGTATATCTATCCTAGGAAAAATTCTACCCACCAGTGAGTCATGGAATCTGTTGCAGGTTAGTGGAACACCACATCCTAGATGGTGTGCTTTATCAAGCTCCAGTACAAGTGGAAGCTCTTGGCCCTCACATGACGCAAGATCTGAGGGAGTATGATATTTGAGGGCCCACCTCATCTGAGGAGAAGGAGAGTACTAAGTAGAGGAACAAAGAGGGAGGGAGGGAGGGAAGTAAAGAGGGAGGGAAGAAGAGAGGAAGGGAGGGGCCAGGAGGGAAGGAGGGAGGAAACTATGTTCTAGAAGTAAATAATACTTTTTAAAGAAAAGAGTTAATAAGCTTAAAAAATATATTTAAATACAATATAAATTTTCAAACTATAATTTACCAAAGGTATACTTGCCTTACTGGCATGAAAGGAAAATGGCCTTAATTTCAGATTAGAATGTTAGACTGCAGGTGGCCACATAGATTACACAAACTTGATAGCAGCTTAAAAGTTGTTTTTTTTGTTTTGTTTTGTTTTTTTTTTTTTTTGTAGAGGTATAGGATAGTTCCATGGTTTGGCATTAAAAAGCAGGTAACAGGTTTAAAACACTGTAAATAAATTAAAGGTTACAGCTGTTCAACCTGGTTTTACAAACCAAGAGTTGAAAAAACCTAGAGCTAAGGTAAAATACATGAAAGGCGTGGTGTTAGCCCATGACTTTACCTCCAGCAGAGACAGGAGGATCACTATAGAGTTAGATGTCTTATAAATTCTAGAGTTACAAGGAACAGGGTGGTGATGGTGCAACCCCTTAATCCCATCATTCGAGAAAAATACACCCTTAATCTCAACACACTAGAGACAGAAACAGGCACATCTCAGAGCTCAAGGTCAGCCTGATACAAAACAAGCTCTGAACAGAGAAAAACTTCGATCCAGGGGTGGTGGAGCACATCTTTAATCCCATCAGTTGGGAACCACATGTCTTTGATCCCAATACTTAGAATGCAGAGATAGGCACATAAGATTTGGAAGGATATAAGCTTAAAAGCTACTTACAAAAGGCATGATGCAATTCAAACAAATTGTCCTTTGAGATCTCAAAATATATACACTAAAGGTTTGTTTAGCTCCAAAATATCAAAACAATTTCTTCTTTAATCCGGATTGAAAGGTAATACTTTATATATTGTCAAAAAACCAAATTTGCTTCAGGAAAAATATTACCTGACCCCCCCCACCACAAAAAAAAAACGGTAATTGTCCCAGAGTTAGGATTAGGGCAGGGCTCTGTTCTTATCTTTCAGGAGATTTAAAGCATCCATTCAAGAATCCAGGGACAACTGGACAATGGAAACCTCAGCAGAAAACAGATCAGACACCAAAGAAGAGGAGTGGACCAGATGATCCAGCCTTGCAGACTTCCTCAATAGCTGTTTCCTAAAAAGTCTACAACCACAACAACTCAAAATCGCTAAGATCATTCTGCTCCACGGACTGCTCCAGCCAGAACTTCAGTAAAGCCCTGAAGATCAGCTTCTGTCTATGAACTTCTTAGGACATCTAAATAGCTGAGCACAAAGGGACTGAACATCAAATGATTCTATTAACATTTTTAACCATTTTTCCATTCTTATTTGGGCCCCAAACAGGTTTCCTATGTGCCAAATCAGCAAAAAGTCATTTTAAGAGAACAACGTCCCATCCCCAGAAGGTGGGGAGGGTGTTTCCCATGCCCCTTTGGTTATTTGGATAACAGAAAATTTTGTTATTTAGGGGAAGAGACTACAAGCTGTTAAATGGTCTTGTTAAATGGGTTTTGGAGGTTAGACCCAGGGACTTCTCTCTTTTTCTTTTCTGTATCCTTCTTTCTCTCCTATGTAGGAGTGAACAGACTTGAGAAAAAAATGGGACATAGACATAGTATAAGAAAGATCAATGTAACCGAACTTTTAAATTATTATTTAACACTTATTTATTTATTACTAAATTCACTTATAACAAACACCAACAATTTCTTATAACTTATGATTCTTATAACAATCCTATAAATTCTTACAACCCCTTTAACCTATCCACTAAACCTATTGATAATTATAACAACTACTTTCATAACCTTTTAAAATGATACAGTCTCTGGGGCAGGTCCTCAGTCGTCAGGAACACAGTCTTTGTTGTAGATTCTTTAACGCACTTAGCAGTCCTTCTTCTGGATCTCTCAGATGCAGGTTCGTCAGGGTAAGTTGGTTATTGCAGTCTCACCTTAAATAAGGCTTCATGCTTTCTTTTCTGTGGGAGACCCCAGCCGTCTGCAGGCCAACTTACTTCTTTTGAATCAGGAACTCAGCTGCTCTGCCTCAGTCCTTAAAGCCAGGCACAGTTTCCCCTAGGCCACTGATCGGACAGATCAAACCCCTCCAGGGAAAAGCTGAGCCACAGGGTCCAGTCCTCGGCCCCTTGGTGTCCTGCTCAGGCCCTCCTCGCTCACCGGCTTCCTCTGCTTCAGGGAGAGAGCTGGCCATCAATGGCCAGCCCTTTTTTCAGCAGGACTCTTGGAGCTCTCTAGCATCAGAGGCCTCTTCTCTTTCTGGGCTCCATGCACTGTCCTTAAATAGGAGGAACTCTGTTTCAGCTTAATTTGGGCTCTACCCACTTAGCAGCTGAAAACAATGTCAGGCCAGATACTTTGTTTCTTCAAGTCCATTAAGTCTTTCCTGTTTTCCTGACTTCAACCTTGTTTTTCAGTCTATTGAGTCTTTCCTGTTTTTCCTGACTTCAACCTTGTTTTTCAGTCTATTAAGTCTCCAGTCTATTAAGTCTCCAGTCTATTAAGTCCAGAGGAGTGGGATTGAAAGGTTTGGGGGTAGAGGGTGGGAGGGTGGGGCTGGGAAGGGGGGAAAGAGGACAATATGATGGAGATGTAACCTGAAGCACCAAATAAATAAATTTATTAAAAACAAACAAACAAACAAACAATCAAACAAACCAAAAGGACAATCAGGGAGGGGAATGAGCCTAAATCCTTGTCTTTTTATCTAGCAAATCTTTACACTTATTTGTGGTATGGGTCCAAGGATCATCTTTCAGCATCTGATGAAAATCAACATTATACATTAGCTATTCACATAATTTCAGGAATAAATTAACTAAGCTGACTTGGCTCATTTTAAGAAATTCAGGGTAAAGACATCCAAATGAAAATGAAAGTGTCTCTTTAAGAGGCTATTAGATATTTTGATTATAATGCTAATTGTATGTTAAGGTTGCATTACTCCTTCTACTAACCAGTAACCTCCTAACAAGCCTGCTGCTTAAGCTGAAACTTCATGAAAGCACAATGACCAGTTTTTTCATGACTTCGACTACTAAAGGAAGAAAGGGGAGGTGCTCATATTTCCATTGCAATGGACACCTCTCTTCATGACAAGACCGAACACATTAGAGTATAAAGGTCTTTCATTTTGTTTCTGTATAGATGAAACATTATTACTCTTTATATCTCATACTTAAATATTATACATTTACACTGAAAATAAAGCAAAAGTGCCTATTACTCGCTTTTTTTTTTCTTGTGGAAGTTATTCACTAAAGCATCATCCCTGTAACAAACTCATGGTGACTCCACTTTTTCAATGGAGTGTCAATGGCACACAGATAGACCTCTGGGAGCTGTAGAGATAGCTCAGCAGGTAACAGCACTGGGGCTGTTCCTGTTGCACGTCAGTTCCCAGCACCCACATGGTGGCTCACAACCATCTATTGTGAGTTCCCTGGGATCTGACACTGTCTTCTGGCCTCCTGGAGCCCTGTACACACATAGTGTACATACTTGCAGGCAGCCAAAATACCATATTAATTTTAATAACAATAATAAATTTAAATAATAATGTATATATATAATTATAATGTAGACAAAACTGTAAAATAAAATAATAAATAATTTAAAATAATAATTTAATAGTAATAATAAAACAGACCTTTGATTCTAAGGGAAATGGAAATGGTACACAAACTACTTGGATTTCTTAAAAGCTCCAGATTTATTTTTAATGATAGAATAAGGTATTTTCATCTCTATGTTTTAAATCACTGGTAGGAAGGTAACAGAGGCCCTCTCAAGGAGTGAAAAGCAGACATCTGTCTGTCTTGGAGGAGTAGCTGGGCAGGGTGTTGAACTTTCTCGTGCTTGTGGGTAGTAGATGCAGTGATCTTACAGAATTGCTATGAACAGTAGCTGGGACAGTCAGGTAAAGTCCAGGGTAGCGGGTAACTGGCTAGGATACTTGGGTGGCCATATACCCTGTAGACTGTCAACATCTAGATGAGGACCATCTTCCTATTGCCATAAATGGAGTCAGACTCAGACCTGGCACGTTACCATGAAAACACATTTTTGTTCCTGATCTTACCAAAGCTTTACCTATACCTCTACCACACACCACAGTGGATTAGAATACTAATCCTCTTTTGTATCTATTTCCTAAGTTACTTCTCCTGGAGCCCGTTTAAAAAAAAAAGTTTAAAATTGACAAGGAAAGTTTAGATCTAATAAAGCACGTATCTTCAATTCTAAACCTTTGCATTTTACATGGAGTTAATAAAATTAGGATGCTGACAAAACCAGTCCTCCTTCAGAACCGAGCTCCAGACCAGGAGGGTACGCCGCCAGCCTGACAGTATAAACACCACTATATAACTTTTCTCCAAGAAGCTTTTTCTTCATTTGTTCTGCTATCAGTTATAAAACAGCTGTGATTAGTACTTGACATTTTAAGTCATTTATTGCATACATTATGAAAACACACAGAATGATAAGGAATTCTCTTGAGATGAAAAGAACATCAAGAAGGTAATGAATATAAGCAAATAATCCTGAGAAATAAATGGTATAATAATGCTTTCAGATGGCACTCACAGCAACCTTGGCAGCTTGCAGCCTACACAGCCAAGGTTCTGCAGGCCTCATGTCAGAAAGTGCCCAGGCACCAAGCTGTCATTAAGCTATTCTAGTTCGCAACCTAAGGTTAAGGCCGACATATCGAATTCTGAACATCTACTGGTGTCACTTGAAAAGTCAGTGTGTGGCAGGAGTATAATACAGGTCCTGGATAAGTCTAAGTTAAGTGCTCTGACCCTGAACGCCATGAGACTCATCAGGGAAAGAGGGAACAATCCCTGTTGAATATCCTGTTTGAGCCAAGTCTTCATGCTATAGTTTAAAAATAAATATTGGCAACAAACTTATCTCATTTCACTGAGGACACTCACAGGCAGACAGTGCTAAGTGGCACAGGCTGGACGAGGCTGTCTGCTTCTCAGGTGACACCCTACCACTCTCAGCAGTGTTCCCTGCCTGCTCTGTCCACTAGCTAACTTCTAAGGGCAGCCCACACGTAAGCTGTAACACACATTTTCAGTGACTGTTTCCTACGTTCAAGCACACAGATTAGACTCCTTGGAAAGTTCCCTTATAATTTTTCTTTTAGCCTAGCAACTGCCATGAATGGTTATTATCATATCAAATACATTCTGCTACCTACTTTTAAAACTTAATCTATGTTAATAATTAAAAATTATTTTAATAGTTATAGACTGCACTGCTATAACATAGCCAATTACTTACTAATTAATATTTCAGTCATTTCAATTTTGATCTCCTTTTTAATTAGAAATTTTAAAGAAATCATCATATGTAAAGAACACTAAAAGTAATTAAATTAGCACTTGCATAAGTTAGATAAATCAAGAGTTTCACCAGAATCAATTTCTCTACTTTATACAAATCTTTCTTAAGGTGAAAAATTATCTACAACCATAGCAATTGCTGTTACTTTGTACAGCTGCTAAAAAGGATCTGTGGGACCTGGGGAAGGTGGTTCTTTCTAGCATCCTATAACCCCTTTAAAAAAAACCAACCATGAGGAAGGAAGTCAACAGCTACATGAAGGGATTCTGTCTGAGAGTGAAATGGACACATAAAACAAATCTACTCTTGCAGTCTGTTGGACACTCACAGCTGGCATGAGCTTTTCTTTCCATTTTAATGAAAATGTCTCCTTCCCATCCCCACCTACTTTGAGAAATGCTCCCTTAGCACTGACTGAAAGACCAAAATCAGAGAAAAGGCTGCTTAGAAATTCTGAGGCTTTAGTAAAGCTGTTTACAAGCCGCTGTGTATAGCAAACAACTGTGGAGTTTCCTAGAAAGCTTTTTTTCCAAGTTTTGGTAAATCTTTCTCCCAACCACTTTTTTTTTGTTGTTGCTCAAAACCAAAATTCAAAAAATAAAAAGATCACTGACTCAAGTAGTAACAGAAAATACACACACCATCAACACTTTAGGATTAAATTAGATTTAAGAAATGAAAATTGATGATATAACACATTATTTCTATATAAACTATCTCATAAGTAGTTTCTATTTTTGTGTGCACATGTGTAATGTGTAAATTGGCTATTCTTCATGTGTGTACACACCTGTGCCACAGAGGACATGAAGGTCAGAGAACAATGTTCCAGTATTGGTCCTGCCCTTTCTTACATGGGTGAGACAGAAACTTTCCAGCTTCTATGGCAGGCTACCTAGCCTAGGAGCTTCTGGCTATTCTCCTATCTCTGCCTCCCATCTCTCCATGGGAGTGACCTCGGGACTAAGGAGGCTTGTGTCAATGTGGATTTTTTTTTTTTTTTTCTTAAAGATGGTTCTGGGGATCCAAACTCAGGATCTTAGGCCCATGGGGGCAAGTGCTTTACTCACTGAGCCATCTTCACATACTGACTGATTCTTTTTGATGCATTTTCGAGTACGATCATATTAAGAGAATTCAAGAGTCATATAAACCTGGTGCCATATGCACTTTTAAGATGATCATCCAGAACCAACTGCAGAAAGGGTTTGGAAGGAGAGGAATCACACATGATTGGGCTGCATTATGGGTGTGACAGACAGCAGCCTCTCTATTGACCATCTACCAAGATCTTCTCCCATTGCTTCTTTGTCTTCACCATTTTCCCTACCAGAGGCTTGAGAGGAGAAAAAAGGTTTATAGCAGACCAGGGCCTGTCCAGTTGCTTCATGAGGCAATGAATGGCAGGCAGTCAAATACAACACCATCCTCCACATCTTGAGACAATATTTATTACTCACTTGAAGTCAATATGGGTTAGGCTAATCCAAATGACAGCCACGTTAGTCACTTGTAATAGACTCATGACCTCATGGGCTTAAGAGATTGCTTGATGGGGTCCAAAGGCGGAGAGTTCATCTTCAGGGCAACTTCTAAGGATGGGTTATACTTGGAGGAACTTCTGATGGGAGAAGGCCTTGTTGGATACCCTCTGATTTCCCCTCAGAGATGAACATACTTGTGTGTGTGTGTGTGTGTGTGTGTGTGTGTGTGTGTGTGTGTGTGTGAGTGTGTGTGTCCAGACTTCTTATAATACCTGGTGCTGATATTTTATCATGTTATTCTAGAGTAGCACACAATTGGGCTGAGAACAAATAACAATATTCACAACAGAGGCTTCTGCAAGTAGCACATAATTACTGCAGTAATGCATAGTGTCTCAGCAGATCAACCTAAACACAGGCCCTTCACAAATGGAGTAATACCAGATCTCTTCATATGCCATCTTTATGACGCATGTAATCTCAAGTTAGGACATTTCTAATTTATGAGGTCCTGCACTTATGGTGGGCAGTTAATAAACTACAAGAGCATTATCTAATTAAGAACCATATTAGTGACTGCAGACTGGGGGCCTCAGCAGTATAGCTGATTGGTTTGAAAAGCTCAACCTTTTGGTTTGAGGGACAGAGATATCTACAAAGGCAGTGTGGCAGTCAGGAGGTGAAACATCCATTAGTTTTCCTTTGATGTGAATTCCTACCTTGCTTATTTGTGATGAAATCTTGGGGTACTTTATTCCCTGTGCTTGTTTTTGCATAAGTACAGTGTAGGTAGTGACCATATCTCTATACAGGGGTTTCTGTGAGAAGTTGCTGAGAAGATTTACTCAATGAGAGGTTGCTATGGGCCTAGCACACAGCAGGGCCACTGTCACTGATCTGATCTTCTGTTGGGGTAGTGTTAAGCATTCTAAATGTTAATTAATTGGTCCTGCTTGCTGTCTGTTTCTTACATTGAACCTGATTGGTTAAATAAAATGCCGAGGCCTGAGACTGGGCAAAGACAGAGAAAGGTGGGACTTCCTGGGATTAGAGCAGGAAGCCTGCACTTTAGAAAGAGGATTAATTCATTCCAGCCAGGAGCAGCAGGAAGAAGGAGGCACACGCCATAGGGTAGATGCAAGAGGATCATTCCAGATGGCCAGGAACATCAGCTAGTGTGGAGAATGGCAGTCCAAGGGGACATATGTATATATGGGTTCATATTTGGGTAATAGACTGAAGAGCTAGCTTAGATGGGCCAGGATTGTACAACTCAGGCCAAGGGTTGTTAAAATCCATGCAGTCTCTGTGTGCTCATTTATAATGGCTGCTTAAAGATTAACAACTGCGGAGCCAATTAACAATAATATAAATACTGTTTAAATAGTTTAATTAGCCATATTATTTTTTTTTTTACAAATAGCGCCCAATGTGGGGCAATTAGAATCCATGCTTACAGTCTGAGAAGGCCTGGGTGAAAGCTGGTTTTCTAGCCAAAGATCAGGAAACCAAACTCATATGTATTTCAAAGGTGCAGCTACCTTAACAAAAGCTGTGGCCTTGGAGCAAAGTTGGAGAGCTAAAGCTTAGCTCTCCTTATGTACTAAAAAACTGGCAGCCTTTTAAACAGAGCTTGAGAGCAGAATTAGCTGCCTAGATTAAAAATGGAGGAATTCATAATGCCTCAATACTTTAGGATTCCAATTGAGTTTGTTCCTCTTAGCATGCAAATGATTTTTACCCTGACAATTGTGGTTCTGTGTATCGTTTTTGAGAAAGTTCAGACTAGGATAGTCTTGAAGGAAAGAATTTACAGATGGAATGCTAAATTGCCAACAATGATAATGAAGGAGAGAGGGAGGCCTTTCCTGTTAAATAATAGAAAATTTATGGCAGCTGGAGCTAAGAGTTCCCTGGGTACTAGGTGCCTGTCAGGAGTTTCTGGTATAGGGCCGCCAATGAAATGCAGCCAAAACTAGACTCTAAGGAATAATGAACAAAGCTTTAATTACAGCATGGGATGGCATGGTTAGACATGCCAAGGCTTTTGGAATGTTGTTTCTTTGCTTGATTTTTATTTAGATGTCTTTGATTTTCCTATATCAGGATGTAGAAAGGATATTTTTCTGGTTTGGCATTGCTAAAACTTAAGAGATTTTTGAAGATTTTGGGCAGATTTCGAAATGTCACTGCAGTTCAAAGTTACTCTCAAGGTTAAAGTGTTACTAAAATCTGGGATTTAAGTGAAGCATTTGAGCAGGGTGGTACTAGGACACACCCTTAATCCCTTAATCCCAGCACACTAGAAGAAGAAACAGGCAGATCTCTGGATTCTAGACCAGCCTGGTTTAAACAATGAAGGCAGGGCGGGAACTCTGCTGAGGAGATAAAGCTGCTTACTAAAGACAGTCTAGAATTTAAAAATGACACATTTTTTCTTGTTAAGTTTAATAATGTCCTTACTGATCTAATAATAATCTTAAATGTATGTAAAGAGAAAAGGGTCACAAGCTAGTTTCCTTAGTTGTGGGGCTTCCACTGGAGAACTGGTTTTAAGAGGCATTTTTCCCCTAAAAGAGATATGTTAATCTGTGGGCATGAAGGTGCACGCCTTTAATCCCAGAATTTTGGAGGCAGAGTAGGCAAATCTCTGTGAGTTCAAGCCTAGCCTGGTGCAAAGTGAGTCCATGGCAAGGATACACAGAGAAATCCTGCCTCAGAAAAAAAAAGAGATATATTCTGTTAACCAATGTAATGACCCAGAGTTAGGTTGGGGAAGAACTTGTAAACTGCATGCCTCCCACAGCCAGCAGTTAAGAAAAATAGCATATCATGCTATTTTACACCAATCTCCTTAATAATGGTGTTTCCATGGGAGAATTGGAACTCAAACTAATACAAAATGGTTTAATTAATGTTATTGTTTAATAAGGGTAAAGATGGACCATAGCTTAAATGCAGTTAAGCCGATGTCCTGATTCTGCAGAGACAGAATGGGAAAATCCTTATTTCCTGCTGCACAATTTAGTCTGTGAAAAATGCTTGGCCAGAAGGCTGAAGATGATGCTCCAACAGTATTGAGAGATATTCTGGACTGTCTAGGTAACAAACTGCCATATTTCTTTTTAGAAGCTGCTCTTCTGTGCTTCCTATTCACTCAACTAATAACTTTATCCCTTCTTATGTCTTTGATGGGGTTGAAGGCAAAATAGTTATAAAATTTCAATTGAACTTGAGTTATTTAGGATTTGAAAGGATATTTTCAAGTCTAAATAAAATCTTTAGGTTTATAAATATAGGATATGATAGAAATTATTTTGGTTCAGAACTTTAGACACAGCAAGATAGATAAGATGATTTTTTTTCCTGATACAAACAGGCTAAACATTATGTGTATAACTTTTATATATGGTTTTCTTGATTGTTTCATATTTGTTCTTATTATTTTTACTATATGAGTTTTTTTTTTTAGACAAAAGGAGGGAATTGTTTGGGTAGTGTTAAACATTCTAAATGTTAATTAATTGGTCCTGCTTGCTGTCTATTTCTTACATTGAACCTGATTGGTTAAATAAAATGCCGAGGCCTGAGATTGGGCAAAGACAGAGAAAGGTGGGACTTTCTGGGATTAGAACAGGAAGCCTGCGCTTTAGAAAGAGGATTAATTCATTCCAGCCAGAAGCAGCAGGAAGAAGAAGGCACACGCCATGGGGTAGATGCAAGAGGATCATTCCAGATGGCCAGGAACATCAGTTAGTGTGGAGAATGGCAGTCCAAGGGGACGTATGTATATATGGGGTCATATTTGGGTAATAGACTGAAGAGCTAGCTTAGATGGGCCAGGATTGTACAACTCAGGCTAAGGGTTGTTAAAATCCATGCGGTCTCTGTGTGATCATTTATAATGGCTGCTTAAAGATTAACAACTGCCAAACCAATTAAATATAATCTAAATACAGGTTAAAAGGCTTAATTAGTCAATTTTTTTTACAATCTTCCTTCTTCCCAAGGGCAATGTAGTTCACTTACCGAGATGCATGTCCATGGCCTTTGCGCAATACTTGCACATGGCATCAAGGTCATTTAGCTGTCCTTGTAGGAAGGAAATCTGGGCTTCTAATTCTTCTTCCTAAAACAAAATGGATAAAGATAAGTACTACATGTGATCTGAAGTTTTTTCCTTCTCTTATTTATTATTATTATTCGAGACAATATCTTACTTTGTAGCCCTGGCTAGCTAGGAACTCTCTAAGTACATCAGACTGGCATTGAACTCACTAAGATTCATCTGCCTGTGAAAACTAAGTGCTAGGATTTAAGGGTATGCTGCCACAAGTAGCCTCAATATACAGAAAAAAAACAAAAGGAAATACCAAATAAAAACAAGGCAAGTACTACCATCATCAACAGAAAGAATAAAACAGAGATGAAAAAAATTATCCATTTTTCAGTTGAAGGGCATCTGGGTTGTTGCCAGTTTCTAGCTATTACAAATAAAGCTTCTATGAATATGAACATTGCTGAGCCGATGTCCTTGTGGTTTGGTGAAGTATCTTTTGGATATATTCCCAGGAGTCGTATGGCTAGGTGTTGAGGTAGAGCTATTCCTAGTTTTCAAAGATACTGCCAGAGTGATTTCCATAGTGGTTATACACGTTTGCACTCCTACCAACAATGGGGTAGGGTTCCCCTTTCTAGACAACCTACCTAGCATATGCTGTCATTTGAGTTTTTGATCTTAGCCATTCTGATAGGTGTAAGATGGAATCTCAGAGTCATCTTGAGTTGCATTTCTCTGATGTCTACACAATGGAATACTACTCAGCTATCAGAAACAAGGAAATCATGCAATTTGTAACCAAATAGATGGAACTAGAAAAGCTCATTTTGAGTGAGCTAGCCCTGACCCAGAAAGATGCACAGGGCATGTATTCACTTACAACTGGATGTTAGCCATATAGTACAGGTTAACCACCCTATAATCAACTGACCCAAAGGAACAGGAACCTAGTATAACTATTTTACAAGAAGTCCCACCCAGCAGCAGATCAAAACAGATGCTGAGACACACAGTCTAACATTAGGTGGAGCTCTGGGAGTATATAAGAGAGGGAGAAGGACTAGAGAGACCTGGAAGAGACAAGAACAACACATGAAGATCAATAGAACCAACTATCCTAGACCCCTAGAGGCTTACAACGCTGAAACACTAACTAAAATAAGAAGAATAAAAGCTTATACTTGACCTAGACCCCCCCCCCATACAAATATAGAGGACAGACAACTTGGTCCTCATATAGACCTTTTAATAAGCAGGGGTAGAGAAGTCTCAGTCATGGACTTTGTTACCTAAAGTGGGATACTTTACTGTAGTGGAGCTGCCAAGTCAGGCAAGAGGAAGCTGTTAACCTCCATGTGACTGATGAATTGAGGGGGTCTGATATGTTGGGATCCCACACTGGAGGAATAGGATAGGTGGGTAGAGGGTGGGAGGGTGAGACTGGGAGGGGAGTAGGAAGGGGCTGTGATTGAGATGTAACTTGGTAAGCTGGGCGGTGGTGGCGCACGCCTTTAATCCCAGCACTTGGGAGGCAGAGGCAGGTGGATCTTTGCGAATTCGAGGCCAGCCTGGTCTACAAAGTGAGTCCAGGACAGTCATGGATACACAGAGAAACCCCGTCTCAAAAAAACCTACAAAAAAAAAAAGAGATGTAACTTGAAGTAATAAATAAGTATATAAAAAACCTCAAAGGCACAGGTGGGCTGGGGACACCTAGAGACCTGCCTGTCACCAAGCAAACAAGTGTGAGAGGGGTGGGTGGAAGACACCCAGAAGCCAGTGGGAGCCAGTACGAAGTGCAAGATGTGGCGGACAGAAGAGAGAGAAAGAGAAATAGTACAGTTTGAGCATTGTGAACAGGGGTGGAACTGCAGACGTGAAGGTTGGGAGGAGTAGCCTGTTGTGAGTGGCCTGCCTTGCCACCTGAGACCTCGGTGAAGTCCCAGCACATGTTACTGCTGAGCACCATGTTGTGGTCCATGGCCATGCAGCAGCAGGGGTCTGTGTCCATGCCCATGGCTCATATTACCATTAAATATCATGTGGATGTCCCTGGTCTGGGCTGCTGCCTGGGAACAAGTAGATGTCCAAGGGTTGTGCAGAGCTGGCCTTACCCCTCAATGGCTACTGCAATCTGAGAGCTGGCTGTAGCACTCATGCGAGTGGGCCCTGCATCTTACCTGGGTAGTACATTTAAGCTGGCCCCGGTGGGTGAGCCAGTCTAGAGGGCATGAGCGAGGGAGAGCTGGTCCCACCATTCATCTGCTGTGAGGTGGCATGGGTGTGGAGGTGATGCCTTCCTACCCTTTGCCCCTCACCACCTGCAGCAGTCAGGAGAGCTGGAACTGGGGCCATGAGAGCTGGAGAGCTGGCCCTGCCTCTCACCAGCTATAGTACTCCAGAGAGAGAGCCCTGGACCTTACTGGGGCAGCATAGTAGAGCTGGTTTTAGTAGCATGGGGATGGGTGAGTCAGCTTTGAGGGGAAGAGAGTGGGAGAGCTGACCTTGCCCCCAGCTGCAGCATTGGGTGAGCTAGCTGGAACAGTACAGGGCAGTACAGCTGCACCTGGTGGTATGGGTGCTGGACAGCTGGTGGGCTGACCAATTCAGCTACCATCCAGGTCCAGGCCCAGTTCCAGGGCTTTGAGTTGGTCTACCCCAACATCTATGAACTGCTGGAGAGGTGAAAGAGTGGTTGTTTTGCCTGTATGTATGCCTGTTTGAGAGTGTTGGATATCCTGGAACTGGAGTTACAGACAGTTGTGAGCTGTCAGTGGGTGCTGGGAATTGAACCCAAATCTTCTGGAAGAGCAGTCAGTGCTCTTAACTGCTGAGCTATCTCTCCAGTTCCTTGTTCATTCTTTTATTATTGTTTTTTATTTTCTTTTGTGGGGGGAGGTTCAAAGGGCAGAGGGTGAATATGAAGGGACAGGGATATTGAGTAGGACTGGGGTGAATGATATAAAACTCACAAAGAATAAAGAGGTATAAACAAACAAAACCTCAAGTATTTCTAATTGGATTCTAGTTTTAGATATCTGTAAATATACAACTTTGCATAAAAGTACATAAAACATACTTTCCCCCCCTCACACACAGTGTATTTTTTAAGCACATTTTCCCATCCCCAAGCTTCTCCTGGCTTCTCTCCATGTCCCTATTTACCACAAGTTTTATGATCTCTCTCCTTTTCTTTCAAGAAAACACCAAAACAAAAATCAAAAGAAGCAAACAAAAAATGAGTAAGTCTTCTTTGTCAAAAAATAGGTAACCATTTCTGGGTCTTCAATTCGATTCCATTGATCTACTGGTCTGTTTCTATACCAATACCATGCTGTTTTTACTACTTTGCACTGTAGTACAGCTTGAAATCTGGGATGGTGATACCTCCAGATGTTTTTTTATTCTACAGGATTGCTTTAGCTATTCTGTTTTTTTTTTTTTGTTCCATATGAAATTGAGAATAGCTCTTTCCAGGTCTATAAAGAACTGTGTTGGTATTTTGATAGGAATTGCATTGAATCTATATATTGCTTTTGGTAGGACGACCATTTTTATTATGTTGATCCTACCTATCCATGAGTGTGGGAGATCTTTCTATCTTCTAAAGGCCTCTTCAATTTCTTTCTTCAAGGGCTTTAAGTTCTTGTTGTACAGGTCCTTTACTTGCTTGGTTAGAGTTACCCCCAGGTATTTTATATTGCACAATGGAAAAAGGACAGCATCTTCAACAAATAGTGCTGGTCCAACTGGATGTCCATTTGTAAAAGAATGAAATTAGACCCATACTTATCACCTTGTACAAAACTTAAGTCCAAGTGGATCAAAGACCTTAACATAAGGCCAGTCACACTAAATCTACTAGAAGAAAAAGTGGGAAAACCCTTGAACTCATTAGCACAGGTGACAACTTCCTGAACAGAACACCAACAGCTCAGGACCTGAGGCCAACAATCAATAACTGGGACCTCATGAAACTGAAAAGCTTCTGTAAGAAAAAAGACACTGTCATTTGAACAAAACGGCAGCCTACAGACTGGGAGAATATCTTCACCAACCCCACATCTGACAGAGGGCTAATATCCAAAATCTACAAAGAACTGAAGAAATTAAATGCCAAGAAACCAAATAATCCAATCAAAAAATGGGGGTTGGAGCTAAAATGAGAATTCACAAAGGAGGAATCCCTAATGGCTGAGAGACACTTGAAGAAATGCCCAGCATCCTTAATCATCAGAGAAATGCAACTCAAGATGACTCTGAGATTCCATCTCACACCTGTCAGAATGGCTAAGATCAAAAGCTCAAATGACAGCACATGCTGGCAAGGGTGTGGAGAAAGGGGAACCCTCCTCCATTGCTGGTGGGAGTGCAGGCTTGTGCAACCACTATGGAGGTCAGTCTGGCTATATCTTAGAAAAGTTGGAATAGCTTTGCCTCAGGACCCAGCCATACCACTTCTGGGTATACACCCAAATGACTCCTCATGGAATCATAAGGAAGTTTCCTCATCTATGTTCATAGCAGCCTTATTTGTAATAGCTAGAAACTGGAAACAACCCAGATGTCTTTCAACTGAAGAATGGATTAAAAAACTGTGGTACATCTACACAATGGAATATTACTCAGCTATCAGAAACAATGAAATTATGCAATTTGCAGCCAAATGGATGGAACTAGAGAAGCTCATCCTGAGTGAGCTAACCCAGACTCAGAAGTATGCACATGGCATCTATTCACTTATAGTAGGATTTTAGCTATATAGTACAGGATATCTATACTACAACCAATGCACCAAAGGGAACATGGACATAGACTTTTATTATTTTTTTATTTTTTGTTTGTTTGTTTGTTTTTTAATTTTTCTCTCCCTGGTAATGAGACACTTTTCACTGGTGGTACTGCCTTGTAGGCTCCCAGTGTATAAGGAGGCTCTTGGCCCTCATATGACTTCTGAACTGGGGTGAGGGACTGTTATGTAGGGACATTCCACTCCAGAGGAGTGGGATGGAAGGTTAGGGGGTAGAGGGTGGGAGGGCAGGGTTGGGAAGGGGGAAAGAGGACAATATGATGGAGATGTAACCTGAAGCAACAAATAAATAAATTTATTTAAAAAAATGAGTAAGTCATAAATGCCAAAATAAGATGAAACAGAAAGCCTACAACAAAACATGCAGTTCATTTTGTGTTGGCCCACTAATTAACGTCTTTAAAAATATTGAGCAATAAAAATAAAAAGGGAAACTAGGCTTCACTAGCCTAGACTTTCACACACACACCTGAGAAACCAAAGGTCTCTGTTTGTCACAGAAATATCACTGTCTAGACAATGATAATCTCTTAAAATGTGAGCTTTCCCAGAAGCTGGTATGTAGTTATTCTTACATTTTCTCTCTTGATGTATTTTGTTTGTTTGTTTCTAGAAAAAAATTTTCTGGGTCGAGTCACTAATTTGCAAAGAACAAGAAGATAAACTCTTCTTTATAAAGGAAAGTTAAACATGTAAACAATTTCCTAGAGAAATATGTGATATTTTAGGAGTTCTCCCTTAAAGAAATGGAATAATCCTTATAATTTGGAATATTTTAGCCAGGACAGCTAGAGTAGAAAAGAAAAGATTGCCAGGGTTGGCACAAGTCAGAAAATGGATTTTCCTGTCTTAGCTGCCTTTTCTCTTATATAAGTTCTCTGCGCCAGTAACAAAAATGGAAGAGAAACTTACCGAGGCGTTTCTTTTCTTTTTTAAGGAGTAATTATAATTTGACTGGCTGGGTGGAAATTAATAGATGAAAAGGTCCCCTGTAGGTGTACTGCATTTGGGAGACACATGTATGCAGCAGTAAAAGCTCCCATTTGAACTGCAACCTCAGGAGGTCTTAGTAATATGCATTGAAATGTTTGACAGAGTCAGAGCAGTGCCCAAAAAGTGAACTGTGAAATGTCTACTGGAGGATTTTACAAGCACTTCCCATGCTCTTTATGTGTCCTATGAAGTTCAACAACTCCCTGTCCTCCAATAAGGAGAGCAGCACCAGAAGCTCAACCAAAGGATGCTGATGGGGAAAAGTAGAGCTACCTATCCAGTTCCAACTGGGCATCAATGTGAAGAAGGATGGACCCTTTCAGGCCTCTCTTCTCTCTCCATCCTTTTCCTCAGGTCTGAACCTCAGCTGGGATTCTGACAGCCCAGAGTATACAAAGAACACCTGAAAAGAGAAGCTTCCTGGCTTAAAATCATCTCTGTTTACTCTAGGCAATGGTTTACTTGAGATTAGCAACTAAGTATGTTTAAACATAAAAGCTCCTGGGACCTTTAGTCCCAGGCAGATACTCTTATTCACAAGGTTTTATCCTACTCAGTGGCTTGCTTTTGGAAAGCTGGGATGGAAGACTTTCAGAAGGTGAGGCTTTCTGGCTTGAGGCACTGACCAGCTGGAGAACATCTACAGCTCAAAGGCCCTCCTCCTCCATGGTCTGCTGCTCTGCCATAGCAGCTGACAGAGACCATGGACAGTCCAGGGTTTGCACCTACATGGGGCTGCCCTGGGTACGTGGCTGCTAAATTTAGAAGGGTAAGAAGTCACAATTTCAAAGTTTTTTTTTTTTTGGTTTCATTTTATTTATTTATTTTTTTAACATTTATTTGTTTCTTCAAGTTACATCAAAATCATAGTCACCCTCACTCCTCCCCCTCCTGGTCCCAGGTCCCACTCTCCTACCCTCTTCCCCCTCACCCTCCTATCTGCTTTTTTTTTTTAATAATTTATTTTTTATTTCTCAAGTTACATCTCAATCACAATCCCCTCCCTACTCCCCCCTCCAGTCCCACCCTTCCACCCTCCTCCCCCTCAGCCCCACCATCCTCTTCCCTTCTTTTTTTTTTTTTTTTTAGTTTAAGGTATTTATTTTTCCCCCCAACAGCTCTCCCTTTCAGTCCAAATAATGGTTCTTTTTCTTATAACTATAAATACAATACAAAACAACAGAAATAAATAGGCCACGATTATAAGAGTTATATGGCTTAGCATACATTCCCAATGTCCAGTCCATATGTATTTGGCACCTGACTTTAACATTCTACTATCTAACCATCTCCATGAGTTTAAAGTTCTATATCTAACTCAGCTTTCA
>CAJQZJ010001969.1:5529337-5562442 GCA_907164525.1 Lophiomys imhausi
TTAATTATCCTAAACAGTTTATGTCGGTTGGTAGCGAGAGGTCAAAATTAAGATTATATTTGGCCACATTGGTATTGATCTTTGTATACTGATACAAAATTAAGGGTAACGCTTCTTAAAGGTATTGTTTGTAGTAATACTTAAAAATTTCAAAGTTTTAATTTTCATTAGGGGCTCTGTTGCAAGCTTAGAACCCAACTGAATGCCAACACAGACAGAATCTGTGTTCATACAAATACTGTGGAAAAGGGCATATTTATTCATCCAAGCCTTCATTTTTAAGGGAAAGCTTACTAAGATCAATGAGGACTGCTCTGGTTGAAGCAGGTGCAAAGGGCCATGAACCTCTTATATTTGAAATGTAGCTTGTCATCCCTATAGAGGTTGTTGAATCTGAAAACATTCTTAAACCCTTCAGCTGTCACTCAGAGTTTATAAATAGAAATAGAATCATGTGGAAGCAAAGGGTGGCTTGCCATTTATTCTTCATATTACATAATTACAATTCTAAAATTGTCAGAACCTACTTTAATCTCTATCTTAGTGTCTCGTGCTGTGCACTCCTCCCAGCTAACAATGCTCTCCATGATGACAGCATCAGTCACTTGCTTTCATTACACTAGCCTTCTGTAATAAAAAAGAAATGCTTGCCTAATCACCCTGATGTTGGATGAAAACAACTACTTAATGGCCCTGAGAAGAAATGCTTATTGTGTTTACTCCTGCTTGCATATTCTACTTTCTATTGTAGGTGGGAAGGTGATGGAATTCTGGAATAGAACTTCCTTTCAAAACCCATTTTTTCCCCAGTTACTAACTCTGGGGAAAGTCTTTAATTTCTTCGTCATTATACCTCTGTCAGAAATGGAGGAAGAATGAAATAAATATGCATGGAGACTATTGGCACTGAACATGTACTCAATAAATTAATTTTTACAGTTTTTTAAACAATCAAAACAATGAAATAGGCTTAAACTATGACATTTTATGATTCACTGTCAGAAAATAATAGTTTCTGGTTTCAAACCTTATGTGGCAAAGGCTCAATAAGGACAAAAGAACCCAGCATTATCCTAAATTTGGAAAAGCAAATTCATTTACAAGGCAAGAAATGGATACTCAAGGCTGGGCTATCTGCAGACCACAGTGACCAGCACTACCAACTGTATTTGGAAGCCCTGTAGGTAGGAATCAGAGAGTGGAGTTACTTTACTAGAAAAGAAACAGAGCTAGCACCTAGCCTTCTGGAGAGTGTTATTAAATATACCCGACAATGAGCTTTGCATGTATGAATCCATTTGATCTTCACAACAAGCCTGTGTGGCAGATCCTGTCACGTACACGACAAATATTCCTCTGTCAGCTATGTTCTTTGGGGCTGTATGCTCAAGTGCAGGCATCTAACCAAGAACAAAGTCACTTGGCCCACCATCCTAGTTCTTTGTTGAATACCTATGCATTCATGTTCTATGGCCTTCCCAGCAAAAACTTCAGTTTCATTTAACAGAGATTTACCAACTGTAATGGAGAGTCCTAACTTCTATTTGCTTACTACATTATGTCTTTTCTAAAAAAATTTAGGAATGGTTTAGCATTGTGGCACATTTCAAATTCCAGAACTTGGAAGACTGAGGCAGGAAGACAACTGGGAGTTCAAGGTCAGCCTGGGCTACAGAGAAGAGATCCTATTTAAAAGAAAAACAGGTATTTCTATGGGGTCATAAAATTGGCCAGACATTATGCAACTTGCTTGTTTATAAAATACATCTTTCATCTATTAGTTACATTAAATACTTCAATATTTTTTAAATGTTTATTACTTCAAGCTACATCTCCACCACAGTATCCTCCCTCCACCCCTTCCAGTCCCACCTTCTCCCACCTATCTTATTCCTCTGGTGTGCGGTGCCCCTATATATCATCAGCCCCCCTCAGTTTAGCAACCATATGAGGGCTAAGAGTTTCCTCTTGCACTAGGGGCCCACATGGCAGCTCCACTAGGGCAAAATGTCCCACTAACAAACAGGTAACAAAGTCTATGTTCCTGTTCCTTTCGGTTGTAGGAACCTTCCTGTTGGTTGTAGGACAGTTATCCTGTGTGATATAGCTAAAATACAGTTATAGGTGAATATATGCCATGTGCATCTTTCTGGATCTGGGTTAGCTCACTCAGGATAAGCTTTTTAAAAGCCATCCATTTGGCACCAAATTACATTATTTCCTTGTTTCTGAGAGCTGAGTAGTATTCCATTGTGTAAATGTAGCAGTTTTTTTTTTTTATTGATTCGTCAGTTCAGGGGTATCTAGGTTGTTTCCAGTTCTAGCTATTACAAAGCTGCTATGAACATAGTTGAGGAAATGTCCTTGTAGTTTGATGAAGAATCATTTGGATGTATACCCAGGAGTGGTATGGCTGGGTCATGAGGTAGAGCTATTCCAAGTTTTCTAAGATATTGCCAGTGGTTGTATAAGTTTGTGCTCCCACCAGGAATGGAGGAGTGTTCCTCTTTCTTGACAACCTTGCCAGCATGGGCTGTCACTTGAGTTTTTGATCCATTCTGATAGGTGTGAGATGGAATCTCAGAGTCATCTTGAGTTGCATTCCTCTGATGATTAATGATGTTGAGCATTTCTTCAAGAGTCTTTCAGCCATTAGAGATTCCTCTTTTGTGCATTCTCGGTTTTGATATTCTTAAATAGCAGTATAAGGATTTGTAGTTTATTATCTATTCATTTATTTATCAATGTGTTTAATAACTACATTCATTTTCTTTGTGTTCAGTCTTGTGGGAAAGATAGTAATAGATGAGATGTGGGTCTCTGGTCTTTGAGTTTGAAGGAAGACATGGCCTGCAGTTTCTAAAGCCAAGAAAGGAATAGGAAGCTCTGTAGAGGATGCGGGAAGACTTTTCACAGCCTTGGAAAAGGAGACAACTTCTAATATGAAAATGAAAGCTTCTTTTCCAGATGACATAATTCTGAGGGTACTAAAAGAGGAGGATTCAGAAGAAATGATGGAAAAGCATGTTTCAGGAAGCAAGGACCCAGTCGATAAGGTGACGTACGTGTGTGTGTGTGTGTGTGTGTGTGTGTGTGTGTGTGTGTGTGTGTAGGAAAGTGGCAGGTGAACAAAGGAGGAACCACTAACAATGTCAGTCAGAGAAGTGGGAGGAGCAGAGCTATAGATGGGAAAAGTCTTGTCTTCCTGTCTTCCAGCAATGTGTTAGAAGCTGGGGTCTGACATGCAGTCTGCTGCACTCACTATCCCTAACCAAGACCATGCTTGAAGATCATTCAGGGCAGCAGTGTCAGTCAGTCAGTCCAGCAGCAAAGTAGGGTAGGAAGGGCCCTGGGGTGGGCTCTGCTCAGCTTCTTCTAAGAATGTCCTCAGATCACAAGACAAGCAGACAGGGGAGCCAATACTGACAGCAGCAGCAGGAACCAGCCAAGAATAGCAGTTAGGAGACAGGAAGGGCGCCCAGTCTCGCTTGAACAGATGGGTGAACAAGAAGTGGGAAGCACAGGAAATGGAAAGTCTTGATGAGAAGGAGGAAGGCTCAGATGCTCTGAGGAAGCTGTGGTGTACACAGGGTAAAACACACACACGCACACACATATGCACCTGGTGTGAATGAAACCCAAGCCAGAAGCATATGGCAACAGCCCTGTAAGACAGCACTGGGAAAGACAGCGAGCACGACGACGACATTTCCCTCTGCTCTAAAGTGAGGGTGTGGGTGTGTGAAGCAGTTCAGCAGCTGTGCTGGAGGCCAGAGGTCAATGTCTTCCTGGATCATTTTCCATTTTTTTTTTGTTTTGGCCATATTGTCTCAGTATGAGCCTCAAGAATCCTTCTGTGGCTGCCCACCCAGCACTGGGGATCCCATGCTTGGCTTTTATGATGCTGGAGATCCTGACTCTGGTCCTCAGGCACACACAGCAAGCACTTTCTGCACTGAGCTACCTTTCCAGCCCTAAGGAAAACTTTTAATCTTTAGAAACATGTTTTTTATGACCATTACCCTTCCTGCTTTGTGAGCTATTCTTAACGTTGTTGTCTTTCTAGAAGCTGTTTATGAAAAGTAAGGGAATAAACAGAAAAAGACATGAATAAGTGCTAGGAAATAGAATCATATGGTATGAATTCTAAAGTACACTAAATAAACATACAGTCCTAGCATAGACTACTATCTGGAAAAAATTTATGATTGTCCTTTTTATAGATAATATGCATATTGCATGTCTCAGTAAGTTGTTAGCCCTATTGACATTCACGAGGTATGAAAATGTTGTTATGGAATTGCCTATCTTTTAAACACTGTATCTAGGAAAATGTTCTCTTCTAGAAAGGCATATATATAAGAGTTTATAAGAGTTTAAAAGGCACTGTTAGAGACATGGTAGCATCTTTTAAACTTCCAGTCGTCATCTTGTATTTTTATAATCAGGCAACCTGAACAATCTTTTATGACTCCAATAAGCTTCCTCTTCTCCCAAGCCAGTGAGCAGAGATGATACTCTATTAACGAGGGTTTTCCTAGGCCACTTGTATGTGGTCAGATCAAAAGATGAAATCACCCAGACTGTACTTACCAGTTGAGTTTTTCATAGTGCTGTTGGCTGGGCAAGTCCATCTGTGAGTTCTTTCCTGGCACCTACACAATGGATGGCCTGGACAGAAAGTCCTTGGCCATGGTTGCTTTGCTGGTAGCTGCTGTTCTGTTTCATTGTGTTAAAGATAACTGGCAATGTTATGATGAAATAAGATGATGAAATAAGACTTGTATCACTATCCCTAAGCTAAATGACCCCCATAAGGGTAAACAGAAGTCTGTACTTTTATTAAATCCAAGTTGAGGAACAAGAATGGAATAAGAAATGCTTTGAGTTACAAATGGCGAAGGGAACTAAGCATTGGAACCACTGTGATATTTTTCTCATTAATATAAACATTACCACCTATGAAACTTTTGGGAAAAAATAAGAGGGAAAATGCTCTGAGTTATGCATATGCCCACCACACTGATTTATAGGAACTCTTTCTCTCAGTAACACCAGCCAATTTCTATTATCCTTGAAAAATTGCTATTGGCCCTGAAAGATGCCAGACTGGTTCCTGCTACACTGAGTACTTACACAGCACATAAAACCTTTAAGAACATGAATTTACTCCTAAAATTTTCCTGAGTGCCAGATACAACACCTGATATATAGAACACTCCGAGAAATCACAGCCTATGGGAGCTTCCAAACAAATACAAGGATGCCGCCACAATATTAAATTCAGAATCAGCACCTATGAGTCAAGCAGGATACCCACCACCTCTGATGTTTCTGAAGGTTTAGGGAGGGGCCTGCTTCCTACTGTAAAAGGGGAACACTTCCACTTGGATTGAGAGCAGAAAGAACTGTAAATTTTGTGGCCATGAGAATCATTTTGGTCAGAAAAGACAGGAAAGGAAAACAACAAAGATGTATAAGACAGCATGCTTTACTTAAGAGAACTGAAGTCTGTGCCTGCCTGAGAGGTGGAAGGAAAGTTGGTGAAGGACTGATAATGAGGCTAGCCAGAGAAAGATCTTCAAAGGCCCTAGAGGCCATTCTTACCACTGAAGAGGTGGCCAGGTAGAGCTGTCATGGGGAATTAGAAACTGACTCAGACATACACAGTAAGCAAACTAGTAAGTGGAATACTTTGGATGAATCTATTAACTGAATGGATTAACTCTAACACAGCATATTGTTCTATATTCTTTCTCTTCTAACATGAAATTCAGAAGGCAAATGCAACTCAGTCTACTTACTTGTACTGTAATGCTTGTTTTGAAACTGTGAATTGGTTATAATGAGAATTATGTATCAAGGAACAACTGAGGTACATTGAATTTCACATTTCCTTGTCCATAATGTCATTCTCAAAAAACGGCAGGTGATCAAACTGCATGCAGCTAAAACCAGAAGTGCACAAATGCCTTCCTGAACACAATGAAGGTGTCTGCCAGCTATCCAGTTTACTGTGTGTGATGGGTGACAGCTATGGGCCAAATCCATCAGATTCCATCCAACTCCACCCACCACTTCACAGGAACTCACAAGCTGTTATTAAGTACATTTACTTTTGCCATCAGGTAAGATCACTAGTGTTGTTCCCAACACCATTTCCCCATGAGCCCTGAGGTTTTTTTTGATTCATGATCCTTCACAGCTGTAATTTGGAGAAATGGATTAGCCACTTCTGAACCAACTCCTCCAAAGATAATGGTTTATCAGAAAATTCACATATCCCTTAAAACCAAACATATTATTCTGCAAAATTAACTATTTGCAAGAAGTCTTTATTGTAGACATCGTAACAGCACTGAGCAAGACTGAATGAAGTTTCTGGTGCTTGCCTTCCCAAGAGACCCTTCATTTACACCTTCTCTCAAGGTGAACCTGATCCAATCCACAACTGAGGAGAGTAGCAGGACCTTGGCTAGTGGTCTAGGAATTTAGGTCAGTGGCACATAAAATCCTGGGTTGTTCTGAAAATGTTTTTGTCTTTATATGCAGTCATGGTATATATAAATAAGAACATTGCCTTAGGGTTTCTGTTGTTGTGATAACCACCATTACCAAAAGTATCTTAGGGAGGACAGGGTTTATTTCATCTCAAACTTCCAGGTAATAGTCTTAATGAGGGAAATCAGGCTGGACTTCAAGGCAGGAACATAAAGGCAGGAACTGAAGCAGAAGCCATGGAGGAGTGCTGCTTACTGGCTTATTCCTCATGGCTTACTTAGCCTAGTTTCTTATAGCATTTAGGACCACTGCCCCAGGGGTGGCACTGGCCACAGTGAGCTGGGCCCTCCCACATCAATCATCGATTGAGAAAATGCCTGGTTGGAGCATTTTGTCAATTGAGGTTTCTTCTTCTCAAATTACTCTAGCTTGTGACAAACTGGCAAAACAAAAACAAGACCAAACCTAAGTCAAACCACTAACCATAAGAAAACACAACAATTAAAGTTGAATTTCAGAAGAAAAATAAAAAAAATTTTAAAGCATATTTCACTTATTGCCTGATACTTCAGGCACAGTCTGTCTTTCTCCTCTGGATATGGTGTCTGGACCTGCTGTAGTTATCTTGTTTTGATTCCAGGTATGGCCTATTCTAGGCAGAGCACAGAGCAAGTATGCACAGGTCCTTGAAGACCCTGGGGAACCTCTAAAGCAGTGGTTCTAAACTTCAACTGAATATCTATAATAATTACCCATTCCCCAGGGCTCACCTTGTAGATGCTGATTCCATTCTTCTGCTGCCTGTGCTGCTTTAATGATTCCGATCATTTAATGTGTACCCATGAATAAGAATTCCTTTGGATTTATTTGCAACTAATAACTTTGTAGTTACCAGAATCATGAGCCAGAATTTCTCTCATGTGTAGCTTACAACATCCTAAACAAGAACAGTATCTTTTGAATAAAACACAAGGTCCAGCACTTAAATGTTTTCTAATTAGATTACTTTAGGAATTTAAATCTTAATTCTAACCAAAAGTATTAGATGTGTTCATTTTCTTGAGAGAAAAAGCTTGTGTGCCCTCCTAGTCTCCTTCTCAAAGGAGCTCAGGTGTGGTGGCTTGACTGAGAATGCCCCCAGTCATTGAACACTTGGTCCCCAGTTGGTGGTGCTGCTTGTGGGGAGGTTCACTATCACAGGTGGGTTTTGAGAGCTTAAGGCCTCACCCTACTTGTTGTAGTTTGTTCTTTATGCTTTGTATTTGAGGTTCAAGATGTGAGCACCTAGCTTCCTGCTGCGATGCCTGTCTGCCATGTCTTCCTGACACAATGATGACAGACTCTTCTTTTTCTGGAACCATAAGCCCAAATGATTCCTTCCTTCTGTAAACTGTCTTTGTTACAGGGTGGTATCACAGCAACAGAGAAGTAACTAATGCAATTGAGCAATTCCCTCAGTAATGAATCTAATTCAAACCTTCACCAAGAATGCCAACATCTGCATGCAGCACAACTTTGTGATTCTAACAAGCAGGAGGCTGGGGCAGAAAAAGCTCCAGTTTGAGGAGATCATGGGCTATAGGAATTAAGATGTTAACAACTTCAACATTAGATGCTATTAAAATTTGATTGATGTCTATAGTTGGAGTTAAGCTTTGCATAAATGCTAATATGAACATCAGGTACCATGCTGATTTCATTCTCATTGTCTTCAATATAACTAAAAATACCTTAATAGTTTATAGAGATATGCATTTTTATATCATGATGCTTGAAAAAGACCTACACACCGAGTACACACAAATATGCTTCAACCCCAAAAGATTGCCTAGAACCAACTGTTGACAATGTGAAGGCAAGCATTTTATCACAGTCACTCCTTGCTTGCTTACTCCAAGTTGACTGGGGCCCTTTCTTCTGTAGGAGGCCTCTTTTGTGTTGTAGAGTTGTAGGTATACATGCATATACAAGTAGGTTAGTGATAGAATTTACAAGGTCTTTTCTTGGTAAGCGAAGTAAGGAAGGCTTTGGGTAAGTATTAAAAGCTGTGTTCTCTTTCAGGGGCCTTCAAGAACAGGAAGTAATGAAGATGAAGGTCAGAGTGGTGACTCAGGGTGACCTCAGCTGCTGGTCTGAAAGGCATGTTCTATGTAAGGACCAGTGAGGCTGAGTGTGGTTTATTTAATGAGACCAGGCCATTAGTATGAGTTCATTCAGAAAGGAAAAATAAGAAATATCAGAATTTAAAGAGTTGACTCGAAAAATTATTAAAGATGAAACATGGGTAAACAATGTGAAAGGTAAGAATCAGAGTCTCGTCCTTGGTTTAGGTGTGGGGGAAGGAAGAGAAGGAAGACAATGAGGCTACTACAAATAGAACTCTAAACACTGAAAAGACTTGATAAAAATTTCCAAGGGAAATAGCCATTATATTCAAGAAAAAGGTTGTTTTGGGAATTTAACCTTATTATCTGTGGGTGATCCACATATTAAGAAGTTTAAAATCCTCTACCTAAACTGTAATGCCAAGGCCTAGAGATGTCTTAGTAGTTATTTTTGCTTTTACAGGTATTTTAAAAATGTCCATGCCCAACTGTATTTTATAAATAAATGCCTCACACTGATAGTTTTTTATGTGAGCAAATCTACCAGTCTAATGAGCTACAACTATAACAACTGTAATGAGATGTTTTTGTAGTGACAGACATACTTATAAATAGGCTCAATGAAACAAGAATGGGGAACTCTATACATCTATATGCCTAACATTATTATTATTATGGTCTACTGAATTCTGTTTTTGTTACGGTACTTCACGTTAATACTATAATAACATGTTTTTCTGATACTATCCTTTTGCTTTGTTTTTAAATCACCACCAAAATATAGAAATGTCTTCACTCGTCCCCCAAATTACAGTTCCTTTTTCATTAACTTAGCACCGTCACAATTTAAAATATGCCTTTAATCAGGAAATGCCATCCGTTTTAGTATAAGACATGTGGCATATTTCCTTTGTTCAGAGGAAAAGATTCTCCCTCAGGCCAATGTAGCTCCCAGGATATGCTGGGTTTGTGGCTCATGAAGCAAGCATGAGCTGCCACCTGTCCTTTCTGCCATGCTTCTGGGATGCTTCTGAATGTGTGAGTTTCTGACATGGGTACCATGGGGCAGGAAGCTCAGAGGAAGGAGAACAGAGCTCAATGGAAGAGAGGATATCTTAGCAAGCACCCTGGCTCTTTGGACCAAATCTCTGGGCATAGGAACTTAGAGCTCAGTTAGCCACGAAGGTTATTTCCCAACCTGTTCTGTCTAATAGGCCTGGAGTCCCTCCATTGAGAGCAGAGCTTTCCTTCTTTCTGAGTGAAAGCCTGTGGATTAACAGAACTTCCTGGTAAGTTAAACATAAAAAGAAAGAGCTGGTAAAGAAAGGTCTCCATCCCCGGTAGGTGCTCGTGGAAAACAAGGGGACAGCATTACAACCTCCACATGACTTTTGGCCTTGGTTGACTTTCATCTGCACAGAGTCATTACGAGTTCGAGTTCTCATTTTCTTCTATGTCAGGCACATGTACATTTTAGGGAACAATTGCCTGTCCCCCCAGGGCAGTGTACCTTAAAAGAACACATAAATATTAAGTTTCCAGAAAGGCCACTGGAAGGAAGCAAATGTTATCAATGACAGATTTAATATGGCATGATTCAAACCCATAGGAATTGCTGGCCATGTATTGTAGATACATTGAATTGTTTGACTTGAGCTCTCCCCAAACTAATGTCTATGCCTCCCAGGCAGGGTTCATTGTGAGTACAATCTGGCATCTTTGTATCTTACAGAGAAGATGGAGATGAAGACAGATGATAGAGGAAGAAGGCCCAGCAGGAGGGGGATGATGATCATCTTACTTGTCCCTAAGGGTGGTACCCTGCCCATGTCACAGTCAAGGCACAGCAATCCATTTCTCATGATTCTGTGTTCATAGTTCTTTGTGTGTACATGTGTGTGCATTAAATTTTTTGAGGCTTTAAGAAGATAAAAAGCAGATCTTAAATCCCACTTAGAAAAGGAAAATCAAAATAGTATGCTCTGCACTATGGAGACAACTTGTGCTGATGGTCCTTCTGCCATTCCATGTCTGTGGTGGACTTACATGGGTGAGGTGAGAGCAAAGACAGAGGTGAGTTCATGCACATGCACCTAAGTCTATTCTCTCAAACCTTAGCTGACTCTCTGGCAGAGAGATTATGAACAAAGATCAAACAACTCTTTTTGTATTTTAAATAATCTTTTCTTTTGTTTGTTTTTCTTTCTTTCCCAGAACATTTATTTATTTATTCAAGTTACATCTCGATTGCTTCCTCCTCCTCTCCCAGTCCAACTCTCCCAACCTCTACCTCCTCTTCTTTCTATCCTTCTCCTCGGGTGAGGGGGTCTCCACATATCAACCCCCCTTAGTCCATCCATCACATGGGGCCCAACATAGCAGCCCAGCTAGGATAAGGTTTCCACTAACAGGCAACAGAATCTGTGACAGAGATCTCTGTCCCCGCATTTGCTAAGGGATCTGTATGAAGACCCAGTTGCCTACCATCTGTTTATGTGTAGGGTGGGGGCTTAAGTCCAGTATATATATGCTTTTTTTTGGTCAGTCAGATAGTTAAACTTCTATCTTAACAGTGACTGGTTTAGGGGTGAGCACAGAATTCAATTCTGGCTAACAGGAGGAGAATGAAAGCCTCCTGTGAGAGAAAGCCTTGGTTGCTAATATAGCATTTAAGCATTTAAGCTCTTGTATTGATGAGATATTTTTATTTACTCACTACTCCACTTTACAATATCCACAACATCCACAAATATCCACAAAAGGACAGTTTTATTACATTCCTTATACAGATAAAATGTTCATAATTCAAATTCTAGAATATGGTCTGAAATAGATTAGACAGTGTTCAAAGCAGCTATACATGCAGAGGAAATGAAAGTTCCCTTTTAAGCCTGCCTTCATTTACCATTGTCACTGTGTCATGACTAAGACTACATTAATGAACTAATAAATGCTATAAAATCAATTTCTATTACTATGCTCACGTTCAAATAACCAAAGTGCAATGAGGGCACTTGCACTGCCGTGTCCTCACAAGTGGAAGAACACCCCTGAAAGTTGTCCCTTGTTCTCAGGTGGGGGGTGTCTAGTCATCCATTCTGTGTAGTGCAGACATTTTGACTTCATATGGTTTGTGGAGGACCCTGAATCATGGATACATTTAGATCTTTAAAGATTGGTGTACAATTATCACAAAACATGGCAAAATACTTTGCTATTCATTAGATTTTAAAAATTGCTATTGGCTGATATATCAGTTTTGGAATTTTCCCTTTATTATTTTCTCTATCCTTTAACCTTAGCAAAAAAAAGTCTTAGAAAAAAATGACAATAGTAGAATATTGCAAAAATATCAAAACCTCATTTAACAGTCAAACAAATGATCAACATAAATATTTCTAGAAGAACTGGCCAAAAATTTAAAGGTAATAAAATTCTATTGCTGTGTCAGATGTGCATCTGTAGGTGGCAGAGAGGAAAGAGGCTATGTCTACATTTAGTGTTCTGACATATGAATATCTGAATGATTAGTAGTCTAATATTCCTGGACAAAAGAAAAGCAAGCTGTAGACCAGCACCAGTTTGGCACCAGGGGGCCTGGACAGGGTACTAAACTGTTATGACCACCAGTCTAGCACCAGGCAAACACCAGATAGGCTTGCAGAATAGGAAGCAAGCCAGAGACTAGGGGAGCCCAGCCTGGCCTGGGATGTGGGGGTTGTGGGTGAGTCAGCCCTGAGGGAGTGTGGGAGAGCCAGCCCTGCCTTTTGTCTGCTTTGTGGTGGTGTTGGTGCTGGAGAGATCCCCTCCCCTCCCTTTGGCCCTCACCACCAGTGGTAGACAGGAGATCTGTCCCTGATGGGGTCACAAGAGCAGGATAGCTGTCCCTGCTCCTCACATACTGCAGCACTTGGGAGAACAGGCAGTGTACCTTGCCTGGGCAGCACACTACAGCTGGCTCTGGATAAGGGGGTTGCAGGCCCAGAACCAGGGCTTTGAGTTGGCCCACCCTAAGATATACTCCATGGATGAACTGCAGGGGTACATTAAGAGGCCAGTTCCACAGACCTAAAACTACAGGATCTCCTTCCAATAGGACAATAACAGCATATCTGAGAGGAGTCCCAGTGAGGTTCCAGTATTGATAAAGTAGCAGAAGCCGGAGGCCTGATACCAGATCAAGGAGTAGTTATAATGAACATTTGCAAACAAAAACATGTGGATAAAAGGGAACATTGTGGGACACAATAAGAGATTCTACAGCTTCCACAGCGAGATTTTTTTTTTTAATGTGGGTGAAGGTTGCAAGGGCGGAGGGTGGGTCTGAGGAGAGGTGGAAGATGAGAGGGAACAGGCTACATGACGTGAAATTCATTAAAAAAAAAATTGGCTGGATACATGGCTCAGCAGTTAAGATCACTGGCTGATCTTCCAAAGGACCCAGGTTCAAATTCCAGTACCCACATGGCAGTTTGAACTGTAATGGCCAGGTGTGGTGGTGCAAGACTTTAATCCTAGCACTCAGGAGGCAGAGGCAGACACAGATCTCTGTGAGTTCAAAGCCAGCCTGGTTTACAGAGTAAGTTCTAGGACAGCCTGGGCTACACAGAAAAATTCTGTCTCTAAAAACCAAATAAATGAATGAATGAATAAATAAAATAAATAAATGCAACAAAATTAGAACTTAATTAAAATCCAATTTTAATGATGTAAGTCTTCTCTTCTAGGTACTTTAGGGAAAGGAGAAGAAAATGCTCTTCAAAATAATAACAACACTCAAACCATAGTAATTTTTCTCTTTCTGGAACAGGGTCACCCTATGTAGTTTAAACTGTAGCGTGGGCTAGCCTTGATCTTATTATTACTCTACTTTCCATCTACAGTGCTGGGATGCAGGTATTGCTATGGTAGATACTGCTGATAGTGAAAGGTCAATTTGTAAAACATTTTACTGCTTTCATAATTTAGTAAAGAAGCATAAAGATGCCTTTTGCTATTATTTTTCTTTTAGGAATGGTATCTATGCACTTCAACACCCCTAAAATTATGTCTTTTATAAGCATCTGTCCAAACTTTTGTCACCTCTTTAAAGATTTAGCTCTATTTTGTGCCCCCCCTTTTGCCAGTCAAAAATATTAAAGCAAATACAATGCACCATAACCTAAAAATGATAGGCTATGAAACACAGAAAGGCTTTAAATGATACATGTGATGGATGTCCAGGATATGAAGTATATGTACCAATTCTAAAAGGACTTTTCAAAATAGCATTAAAGCAGATTTTGCCACACTTATACTTGATGCTGTAGTGAGTTATTCTTTTGATATGTATGTCTTCTGCTTATTTAGTCTTTTTCTAATCGATAACAATCTCTTTGTGCCAGACCACTTCAAATGGAGTCTTGTAATCTGAAAGGGATGACATAGTTTAAAGGCACGGTAAGTAAGTAAGGCTTGGCACTGCTTCAATTCATGACAGTTACTTGCATAAGGAACTAATAATAATGAATTAAAGGAAAACTATTTTGAGCTTTTTGAGGACATGAATATCCTTGTAACAAAACTAGGCTGGAAATGAAAGAAAAGTGGACATAGTGATGACAGGTCTTATGTCTCAGGTTCTAGTGAAGCTTCTTATGCCAGGGTAGCTCCCAGGGGAATTAAGATTTCCAGTTATGGGCCTGTACATCTTCTAATTGTGCACTATTTCCTTTGACAACCATAAATCTCAGAAGGTTAATGAAGAAAATCTTACTCCTCACTCATGATTCAACTTTCCACTTCCTGGGATGACTGGTAAGCCCTGCAGTTCATTGTGTCAAGAGGGAGACATGTATGGTTTTGCAGTGGTAATGCATATCAATCATCTCTACTTTCTACATACTGGACAGAACTAGCCATCCAGCTGACAGATCACAAGGGACATGGAAGCAGTCTTGTGGTGGGAACTGACAAAGAACACTGACTCTAGCATTATTTCCTAAAATACTAAGACTACTGGATTAGCCTTCTCTTTTGAAGACTATCTACTTCGTGTCAAGTTGAGATACAATAAATTTTGATAACAGATATTGTCATGGTTATGTACCTTATGTACAGTGTGCCCAATTTACAACATATCTATGTGGAGAATTTGACATAACCTATTTCTCGGTTGGCTCAACCTCTCAATTTTATGTTATTCTATTACCTTCAGAAGTAATTAGCTGGTATTTTAGATGAACCTATATGTCACCAATTATAACACAAATGAAACGAGTCTCCATATGCTTTTCTAATTTATCTGTTTCATATTCTAACTCTACAAATACATGTATGTTCTGATTCATTATGGCAGTATATTCTACTTTGTTGTAACTTTTGATTACTGTTTTACATCTAACTTCATATGAAGCCCTTGGGGAGTCAAGTAGTGCTAAGTTAGAGGCTTGTTTTGATAGATTGTTTTCACAACCCCATCTTCCACTTCCCACTCCCCAGAAGTGACAACATTCAATGCTTTGACTTTTTCCGCACACTTTCATCTTTAGCTTAAGTTGCTTAATTCTTCCTTTTTTTTTTTTCCTAGAGGGTATTCTGCACTGATTTCCCATTATATAAGGGTGAGATTTACTTCTACTGGCTACTGCCAGTTTGCTTCTCTATTTTTTTAAAGTAAAGATACCATTCTCACACCCTAATTTCTTAATAATTACAACATTATTTTTGACTAGATTAACAGCTAATAGGGTTACTTTATAAAGTATGTAACAATCCTGGAAGTAGGAAACAGTGAGAGTAAGAGAAACAGGGGTTGGGGACAAGATATATCCTTCAAAGGTATGACCCTGGTGATTTATTTCCGACAACCAGGCTCTATTTCCTAATACTCAATTCAGTTATGAATACATGTAGATTGATCCATTGATAAGGTTGGCACTCTCCCAATCCAATAACCTCTCCTAAAGTCTTCAAGATCTGCACCATTAGGGGACATTTCAGATTTAAACCATAATATTAGCTTAGCTGGGTAGGACATTAATGCATCCCAGAACACTGAAGGTGACAGTGTACATGTGGCTTTTGGTAGTGCCATAGATAAGTCTGTGGCTTTCTGGTCCTGACCTTTGGTCAAAAACCTTTCTTTTCACTCAGCACTATATTCTCTAAGATTTCTTCTGAAGTTTTTTAGTTCTGAATATGAATATAAAAAGTGTTTCTTACTTATATATATGTAGGGTAGGCATTCAATTTCAAATTTTATATGTAAAATAATAGAAGCGCACCTTGAATTCTGTGCATAGGACATAGGAGAACGCTAGGTGGCATTTATCAGGTGTTATCTGCTTTCTTCAACCCCTTTTTCAGATGAGGTCTCTTAGTGGCTTGTCTGGCCCTCACAGCCATCCTGGGGGATTACTCTAGGGATGGAGGTCATGCCCTTATGCTTTTAAGACAAGTGTCTTACCTAGTGAGGTGCCTTCCCAGCCCTTTGAATTATATTTACAATTGCCCCTTCTCCTTATTGTCACTGTTCTTCCTGGATTCATATTTTCAGACTGTCAACCTTTTAGAGTAGCTAAGTTAGACATTTTATTATCCTCTACTTTAGCCTTGTTTTAGATTTGTTTTCTGGGGGATATATTTTCAACTTTATTTTCCAATTCTGTTAAGTTTTTAAGTTTGGATATTATAGTTCATATTTTATGTCTAGTTTTTAGCCCTCATGTTTTTGTTCTGTGGAAGAATTACAGCCATTCCCTCCATAGCTATGGGCTCTGTATCTATGGATTCAATCAACTGTCACTTGAAAATATTTCAAAAAAAAAGCATGTATACTGAATATGCATAGACTTCTAGCCTACTATTTCTTCAACAGCATGCCATTTACATAGCACTCAAAATGATTTAGAGATGATTCAACTTATTTGGAAAGTGTGCATACTCCCAACTATATGAGTCTATCTAGGGGTTTGGATATTCACACACTTCAGTACCAGGAGGGAGTCCTGTATTCAATTCCCTATGGAGACTGAGGGATGGATGTATACAAACATAGTACTTTCTGAATTTGTCATGAATAGTTTTAATTTCTTTTAGTTGTCTTTCTCTATTTTTGTCTTTGATCACCACATTGCATGGTTCTTTGCTGTGTTGATCATAGAAGATCTACAAGGAAGCACTATGTTTAAATGGTACCTGTTGATGGCTAGGCCCACTGTCACATTACCTGGTTACTTCTTTGGAGAACTCCTAAAGACAGAATGTTTGTGTGTGTGTGTGTGTGTGTGTGTGTGTGTGTGTGTGTGTGTGTGTGCACGCATGCGTGTGGGTGTGCATCCATACTCCATGCTGATATTTTGGGAAGCATGTGGGAAGTGAAGGAGGATGAAATGGGAGTTCCTCTATTTAGTGTTTAAATATAATTACCACTCCCTGTTCACAGCATAGTCCCAGATGAAATGTGTCTGATGTCTCTCAGTCTAGAGATCTAACTTCACACTTTTCAATGAACTCAAGTTTCATTCTGCCAGGTAGAGAAGAGAAATCCAGTTTGATGTATATAACCTCTGACCAATAGCCACATCTGTTCTGCTGTCATCTTCACTGCCAGGTCCTTGGGTCCTAGATGACTTTACCATCTAAATCAAGTTCCTTCTTGGTTTTTCTACTGATGACTGAGGGTTCAGATTTTTTATGCTGTTTAATTATCTACTGCCATCCACTTCCCAATGAACAAGATTTACTGCTGATGTCTTCTGTGCTGGTTTCTTATTTTGAGGGCTGATTTTAACTGGGGATGAATTTTAGGAGGTAGCAGAGGTGAGCAGTCTCATTAGAGGCACTGTATTTATAAGCAAGTTCCATCCTGTTGACACTACAGACCACAGTTCTGAAGTTCGGAAGGGGCTCTTACAGAGCAGAGAGAGAGAGTTCTTTCCCTCAGAGAACAAAAACGCAGTATGTATCATATAATGATATTTCAGTCAGGGATGGGAAAAAATTAACTATACAATTTTGAGATTTTTGTCACTAGGTAACTTCATAGCCATCTTAAGTCTAAATTTAGTGCTGTGTAGACAACAAAAGAACCTACTTTGCACTTCTCAGAATGTATTCCTTACATGGAACAGTATATACTGCTTGACTTGCAGATGAGGTAGTTGAAGCATTAGGAAGTGAAGCAGCTTACTAAGGATATCCAAAGTTACATAGATATATAGTATATCATTAATTTTATGTATCTTGACCTATAATCCCTGTAAAGTTTCAATAGTTGGTGTTTTACTGCTGTGGCTGGATTCAGACAGCATGTCTTCTTTCAGGGGGCAAATGAATTCATCATAGTTAGGTATTGAACTAGCTATAAAATGTGCTTAAAATTCTTATAAAGCTGCTTGTAAAGATCTAACACAGTTTTTTTTAAAAATCCATTCCTCGGTTGAGGGACATCTGGGTTGTTTCCAGTTTCTAGATATTACAGATAAGGCTGCTATGAACATAGATGAGGAAACATCCTTGTGGTTTGGTGAGGAATCATTTGGATGTATACCCAGAAGTGGTATGGCTGGGTCTTGAGGCAGAGCTATTCCAAGTTTTCTAAGATATCACCAGACTGATTTCCATAGTGGTTGCACAAGCCTGCACTCCCACCAGCAATAAAGGAGGGTTCCTCTTTCTCCGCAACCTAGCCAGCATATGCTGTCATTTGAGTTTTTGAACTTAGCCATTCTGACAGGTGTGAGATGGAATCTCAGAGTCGTCTTGAGTTGTAAATGGATGGAACTAGAGAAGCTAATCCTGAGTGAGCTAACCCAGACTCAGAAGGATGTATATGGCATCTAGTCACTTATAATTGGATTTTAGCCATACAGTACAGGATAACTACACTACAACCAATGCACCAAAGGGAACAGGAACACAGACTTTGTTACCTGTCAATGAGACACTTTGCCCTAGTGGTGCTGCCTTGTAGGCCCCAGTATATGAGGAGGCTCTTGGCCCTCATATGACTACTGAACTGGGACAGGGGACTGATATATAGGGACACTCCACTCCAAAGGCGTGGGATGGAAGGAATGGGGGTAGAGCATGGGAGGGCGGGACTGGGAGGGGTGGAAAGAGGGCAATGTGATGGAGATGTAACCTAAGTAATAAATAAATATAAAATAAAAAAATCTAACACCATGGTCAGCCCTGAACGTACACATGCAAGTAACATCATATAGACTGAGTAGCTTATACTTCTGTATTTAGGAACATACATATATTCATATATATGTGTATGTACATGTATGTATGCATGCATGTATACATGTAGCAATTAATTATTAATGAATTTGAAAGAGAATAAGGATGGGTATATAGGAAGGTTTGGAGGGAGGAAAGGGAAGAGGGAAATGATGTAATTATAATCTCAAAAATAACACATAATAAAAATTTAGATTAAGATTAGATCACTAAAGTAGTTCATATACTTTGAATATATGATTTTAAGGATTATATACAAAGGATCAATACAGGAACTATGAAAACACCATAATAGAGGGACTAGAGAGTTGGCTCAGTGATTAGGAGCATTGGCTGCTGCCCTTGCAGATGACTCAGGTTCTGTTCCCAGTGTCAAAGTAGTAGCTTAAGACTAGCTGGAACTCTAGTTCCAGGGGACCTGGCAGGCCTCTGTGGACACCAGGCACATACACAGGGATCATACGTGCAATGCCAGCAAAAACTCAAACACATAAAATAAAAATATAAACATCTTTAAAGCCAAACAAACAAACAAACAAAAAAAAAAACTTCACCATAATAGAAATGTGGTTTATACAGTTTTTAAAAACCAAAAGGAAAATTATTTATTTTTAGGGTACTACTTTAAATTGGAAAGATTATTTTGTTTTGTTTTTAAGTGTCATGACCTCTCACCAATAAAATGTACTTTATAAAAACTCAGGAAGGTAGTCGGACAGGGAACGTACAGAGAACTGGTGGAGACTGCTGAGGCGGGGCTTTCTGTCTTGTCACAGCTCTTCCTCTCTTTGGAGATGCTATTCACTAGTAAGCCTTTTGGACTTGGAACTCTAGCTCAGCATCTGTCGTCTGTCTCCTGCACACCCACCAGGGTCTGCAATAACCAATGCTGGGGCTATGTCTTGAAATATGACACACTTTGATAAAAGATAAAGTAAGGATTTGGAAAATATTCCACTTATTTTGAATGGATGTATCTGTTTCTCCCAGGTAATAGAAATCACAGTCTTCAAATATTCCTAAATTATAATGATAACACCAACATTCTTTTGAAAAAATAGTTTGTTCTAGTCTATAAAAGGTTAATGAGCTTTACAATACTGGGCATAAGAGGAGCCTTCTTATATGCACCACTCTAGGGTAAAACGAAAGATTAAAAACAAGCTGTTCTTAAACACTTACAGATTCTTTTCTGCCCATAGTTTTGCTGTGTGAGCGGGAACGAGCGATGTTGCTGAAAAAGGAATCCTTTTTAGTGGTGGATGAGGGTGGAGAGCCAGTGGATTCTCTTCCTCCGGGCAAACTCTCAGTGCTTGGAGATGAACTCATGGTTTTAGAACTTTGCCCTGTAAGAACATTAAGTAGCAATAATTAAACACCAGACCATCACTAAGTCACTGAATATACTAGCTCTAATAAATGGTGATTTGCTATGTAGGCATCTTTCCACAATGCTAACATAAAGATGCTGTTTTAAAAACAATGAAGTACCAGTATAGTTTTTTATATGTACTGTATACTAAATAGTCCATGCATGTTTTAAAAAACCTAAAAAGAAAAAGACTTCAATTTTTTGAGATGAGGGGTGAAGCAGCTGAGTTTTTTCATCAGCAGCTGGATGACTCCTTAAGGGAGGAAGCAGAAGCTGCCATCCTATGTATGGATACAACAGGGAACTGAAAATCCTCCAGCAAAAGTTTTCAAAGAGCCTTCTTTTCCTTAATTGTGGGAGAGATAGAGGGCGACCCCAAGCCTATCATAGATCCTGAAATAGGCCATGTGCTGTCTCGCAGGGCCTTTCAACCAGGCCCGTGCCTGACTACAATGTGGGGATGATCAGCATAAATATGTAATTAATAGATGGTCCATACATAACCTTCTCTCTTGGGTCACTAGGTACAAAAGTCACTGAGTTAGTCAGACTAGTAGTTATCTCCTGAGTCTTCTATCACTGATCCTGGAGTAGCTGATTCTTCTGTGGCTTCCTTTCTATCAGATACTAGGGATACACAGAGGGTATCACCTCCCAAGAGTCAACAACCTGGAGGCAAGGGGTGAATGGCAAGCCAACAGGAGTAATGATACTCTCCTGTGCCAGGTTATTTGGGCTCTGCTCAGTTTTTGAAGGAGCACACACTCTTCCTGAGGTAGTTCCCATATGGTGCCTGGCAGCCTGCCTCATTTCCACCCAGATGGCCTCTCACAGGAAACCCTGCACTTCTGTGGGTCTGCATTATGCTTTGATACCACCCCTTCTGTCCAATTCTTGTATTTTGCATAACTGTTTCCCTATAAACCCTTTTTGTTTCCAGTTCCACCTCAACCACTGAGTGTGTAATGATAATGAGTGATACTGTAATTTCAAGTTTAGTGCAAAGTCCTCTGAGCTAGAAAAGGGCAGGGAGAACAGATTCTCATGGCATCCTGGGCTCTAACAGGAACATTCTGTTCTACCTTACGTTGATCTTCCCTCCTCTGCTTCCATGTCTCCTACCTACTCCCAGGGCTTTAGTTCTTAACTTCACTGGGTTATTTGTTTATAAAATGACCCACAGACCAGAATCTATCTGGATGGAACAAGATCCAGGAACCATCTATTATTTTTCTTTTTAAAATCATACCAACAACATGCAGAAACATTCTTAGTGTATCAGATTAAATGTGAAAGCCACTTTCTAAGAAATAACAACTTTAATGACACATATTCATATATCATAACACTTGCCTCTTTAAAGTGTGCAATTCAGTGCCTTTTATGTATCATTGGTAATTTGAAAACAATTACAGAACTCAATACTGAAATCTTATGTTATTAGCAGTTTTTCCTAATCTGTCCATGGTCCTTGGCAATTATATAATATGTGGCCTTTTGTGACCATAACATTTTCAAGGGTGGCTTATGTTGTAACATGCATCGATACTTCATTTTTTAAAATTGTCAAGTACTATTTTATATCATATTTGGTTTAACATTAATCAGCTCACGAACAGTTTATATCCATTTCTTGGCTTTTAAGCATAATGATGTTGTGAACATGTGGATCTATTTCCATTTCTTTCAGGTAGTTCCCTAGAAGTCAAACTATTGTTGTGGGCTCCTTTCCTTTCTTCTTCCCTTCCATCCCTCTCCTCCCTCCTCTTCTTCTGAGTCAGTGTTTCCCTATTTGACCCAGGCTGTCCTTAAAGCCACTACGTAGCCCAGTCTCTCCTCAAACTAAAATCCAGAGTGCTAAATTTCCAAACATATGCACCATGTGTGGAATCATGGAGTTGGCCTGGTCTAGTTTGTCTTGAGAGGTTTTTCAAGTTAGTGTGGCTCCTACAACACCGCTGTGCTTTTTGGTTCCTGAGAAATGTAGGAGTGATTTATGATCCACAGGCAGCCTTATGATTTTCTATATTCCCTTGAAGTCAATGAAGCATCTAGAAGTATGACAAGACAATTGGTCTTAGATATTACTATTGGGTGCTCTGTATAGCTTGCAAATGTCACTGTATCCTGGCAACTGTCATTGTACTGATGCTGGCAGCTGCCATTATATTGTTTCTGATAAGGGTATAAAAAGTTTGATTGCTTGCAATAAATTTGTCACAGCCTCAGTCTTGTGACCCTTCCAACTTGTGTATGATCAAGATTCATTTCTCACTGGTCATGTCAGTTAATCTTGGCCCAGTAAGAAAGTGCTGGTACTTACACCACCACACTTGTCTCACAAAATCTATCCTAAATGTTCTTATATAAATCGATATAAACTAAAACTAGCACTATGGCAAGTTTCCAATTTCTCTATATCCTTATCAGCATCTCCCCTCCCCTGCCCCCGAAGACAGGCTTTCTTTGTGTAGCCCTGGCTGTTGTGGAACACTTTCTGTAGACCAGGCAGGCCTCAAACTCACAGAGATCCGCCTGTCTCTGCCTCCCTAGTGCTGGGATTAAAGATGTGCACCACCAATGCCTGGCTTGCAGCTGTATGTTTATTGGATCTTTACTGGGTACAAAGCAGTGTATTATTCTGATTTTGAATGGAATATCTCTTTAGGGCATAACTTCTTTGGAGAACTATTTTTCAAGTTGTTTACATTCTTTAGAAATTGAAGTATATGACCTTATACTGTGAGTACTTTCCATACTCTGGGTATAAGTCCTTCACTAGATTTACGCTTTGAAAGCATTTTTCCTTCTGTGTATTGTTTTCACCTTCTGTATTTGAAACTCAAGTTTTAATCGTTTGAAAACACATCAACCTACTTTTCTTTTTGTATCTATGCTCAGATCTATGAATCCACTATTTACAGGTCATGGTGATTTTCTTCCAGTTAAAACTATAACCTTTGCATGGAAGTTTAGTCCAATTTCCTTCTTTTATGAGACAGGACTTCATTTGGCCCAGGCTGGCCTTGAACTTGGTCTACAGCCTAGGATAATTTTGAACTTTGGATTTTCTTGCTTCTATCTATTGAGTGATGGTATGGGATCATGGCAGATTTAATTAGTTCTGGTATCAAAGCTAGAATTTTATGCAGTCTGGGCAAGAGGTCTTTCACCTAAATTATATCTCATCCCTACCGATAGTTGAGTATGATGTGTCTAGCTATGAAACTCTGAGTTTAAGCTACTTGGAGTTAACTGACCTATTTTAATATACACATGAATGTTTTTCATAAAATCATGGAATATTTCTGTCTGTCATCTGTTGGAGGAATGTCTGATACTTTGGGTCCAAAGGGCTGGTTTCAATGCTGAGATCTGGTTACCGCCCCTTCCGAGGCATTCTCTTGGTTAATAAAAGTCGTTGATGGCCAATTACCTAGGCATAAAGAGTATGGGGAGGTAGGACTTCCTGAAACAGAAACAAGAACCCTGCATTTTACACAGAGGAATCTCTCTTTCTTCCAGAAGATATGGAAGCAGACAGACACGTTTAAGGTCTCTTGGAAGGTAACAACAGGCCACATGGCTGTTTGGGTTAAATGGTCCAGGTTAATTTAGATTAGCTAGTTGAGAGTCTGCCCAGCTAAGGGCTAAGTGTTGAAACATTAAAAGGTCTTGGTGTATTTAATTATTGGGGAAAGGACTTTGGCGGCCTATAGGCCACCAGTCCAAGAAATCCAGGCCATTAGCCTCCAACCGAACCACCTGTGACTGTCCCTTCAGGCTGCTGGCAATTCCTCTGGTTTAATATAATAGTTTATAGTTATTAATATGTATCCATCAGCTACACCACCAGCTTTGCTGCCAGACCGCATAGCCAGGCCGTTCCTCCAGGGATACAGACTTCTCCGCCAAGCTGCCGGCTCTTCTGCCAGCCTAATATAGCAACTTATAGTTATTAATGAAGATATTAGTTAATAGAATTTAGGTTGCAGGTGGTGAAGGCCAACCTTGATCTAGGGTTTTTTTCCTCAGGATAGGTCAGGCTGCCAGTTAAGGCAAGCGAGGCCAGTCTGCTAACTGCTCCACTGGCCTAATATTATAGTTTGTACTTTTTTATTAATAAGTATAAACTTATTGATAATTATTGATAATTAAATTACAGTTTCAGTCATCAAATAATCTGCCTTTCACTCTCTTCCTTTTTTTGTGGGTTCCCTCTCTGTATATTGTTATTATTAGTGGTGCTCTGTAGTTTTTGGGTTCCCTCTGTTTGTATATTGTTATTATTAGTGGTGCCCTGTAGGGTTTTGGATTTTGTTAATTTATCCTCACGTTTGTCTTCTCTTCCTCCAAGTGGACTGTCAATCAGTACATATTCAACTTCTGAGTCTGTGTTCTGTCAGCACAAATCTAATATTGAATTTTAGAAGAAAAAAATTTCATTCTAGTTGTCATATCTTTCAACTCCTATATCTGATTCCTCAAAAATCTTTTAATTGTTGAGACACTGTTTTCATTTATGTAGTCCTTACAATGGTTTCCTGTAGTTCTGTGAACACGTTTATAGTAATAACATCTTTTTCTATCAAGTCTAATGTGTATGTTTATTCAGACAGTCCATTGACTGCTTTTACCCAGGTATGAGCCATATTTTCCTGCTTTATGTCCTGAGTGCCTTGTGGTTTCTAATGACAATTAGATATAACAGAAGGTGGCGACTCTGGAGTTCAGACCCCATGCCACTCTACATCTGAATCCATTTATCTTGCTCTCTGCTGTTGTATTAGTGGCTTTACTCAAGTAATTCTGAAGTCCATCGCCATTTTGTGTGGTCACTGAAGTCTTTGGTTGGTTACTTTAGTGGCCTATAAATAGACGAGATTTTCTTTTCTTAAATATCTTGAGTCAGTTCTCGGTCTTTGCCAGTGTTTTGTAGATGTTGGGATGCACTGTGGATATTCCAGTAGGGAGTTTATAACTATTGTGGCCTTCATTCCTATTCATGCAGTGTTTGGAGACTATGCATGTCTCCAGCCTTTCCTGGACATAAGCAATACTGCTCACGCATGTGGCCTTCCAGAATGGGTTGGAACTACTGAGAGTTCCTTGTTGACATCCTATTCATATGTAAGTCCTTTTTGCATTTTGACCTCTGACTTCCTTGTTAATCTTTCAGTCAGCATCTATTTTCTGTAATGGGTACTGTTCCTTTGGACAGTTGAGATGCTTAAGGATTGTCAGGAATTGTCTTCCACAGACACTTTATGATAGGGTCTCTCATTTAGAAAGCTCTGCCCATGGTGAAATTAATATAGGGCTTTTCTGAAGAGTTACTGACAGATTAAAAAGTGGTAACTCACTGGGACCATGCTTTTTAGGATACTCAACATCAACAATACTCCCCCTGTAAAAGCTGAAAGGGTGTTGGTTTTCAAGGCTACTATAGAGGTGGGTGGAAACAGAGAAAGTTACAAGCTACCCAGCTACAAAGCTCTCTGATAGGAGATGCAGCTTTTTTCTTTTTTCCTTGAATAAAGGCTTTTCTGATTGTTGTAAACCTTTGTTTAAATTCCAGTGATCTGGAAAAGTTGATTTTGACTTTTTAGGGCCACTGTCCTTGAGCTCCTGCCATGTTTATAGAGAAATACTTTTAGAGATCTCAGTGTCCTAAAAGCTCCCCTCTGTGGCTTGCTTCTGGGTTTGACTGGTCTTGAAAGTCTGCCTGTTTTACATATAAAGTCTTAGAAAAAGGAGTTTGAAGCACCGATGACATTTTTGTTTTGACTTAACTATGTGGCTAGACACTGTTTTTATTCTTGTAGTCATTACAAAATGGTTCTCTATAGTTCTTTGAACACATTTATATAGTAAAGTCTGATGTGGAAGTTTCTTCAGAGACGGTCTTCTGACTACTTTTAACCATATTTAAGCATACTTTATTTTCTTCTAATCCTTGTCCTTTATAAACATAATGGTAACCAGTACTTTAGAAAGTTGCTATTTCAAACAAACAAACAAGAAGTAAAAGCTAGGGGGTGGTGGTGGTAGCACATGCCTTTAATTTCAGCACTTGGAGGGAGAGGCAGGGGGATCTCTGTGAGTTCAAGTCCAGCCTGAACTACAAATCAAGTTCCAGGACAGCCTGGCCTGTTACACAAAGAAACCCTGTCTCAAAAAGACAAAACACAATCAAACAAAAACAAAAATAAAACACTAGAAAAGCACTGTTTCTATAAAGTAGATTTATATGAATGCAACAGCTAAGTCGATATGTGTACTTTATTTTATTTAAAATCTTTTGATCTTATTTGTTCGAGACAGTGTCTGGCTCTGAGATAATGAATGCTATGTAGCTCTAGGTAGTCTGGTGCTGACTATAGCTTATTATGGCCTCCAGCTCCTGACAGTACTCCTGCCTCAGCTTCCTAAGTGCTGAGATAATACTGTATGCTACCATGTTCTACTATGAGCACATTTCAATGGAGATGAATGATCTCAATTTGTCTTCTTTTAAACTTTTAAAAGTTTAAAACCCACTGAGAGTTTTTAATGACTATCATCTTTGCAGAGATTGGACATATTATGTACACGTGTGAGAATAGGTACCATCATATATAATTGAATACTCTTACACTTATCTATTCATATTTATTTATCTAGTTAATAGCACGATGCATAGACTTTATTTTTGAAGTCTCTTGGTAACTAGTAAGGCTGAGTATCTTCTAAGGCATTTTTAATGGTATATGAAGCAGCTTTTATGAATTATATCTATTTATTTTGCCTTTTAGAGAGATTTAAAGATGTTCTCCTAAATTTCTAGAAATTGGCTGTGTGTGTGAGAGATGTCTTTGTGTGGTGTGTGTGTGTGTCTTTTTCTTACATGGTTTCCATCTTTATGTCCTGCTTAGGATGACGTTTCTTAACCTTAGATGAATATGGGACATAATTTATGTATCAACTATAAGGCCTAACTTTCCTTTTTCCTTCATGAATCACCCATTGCTCCTCTACTGCTTAAACAGCTTTTACTGGCTTTGGAAGTGCTGGAAGATATAGCATACACAACTGGGATGTTTGATCAACTCTGATGGCATATAGTTTTAAAAGTCCATCAAACAAGACACACTTAAGAACTCAAAGCATTTCATTCAGAGCCTGATGTCACACACACACACACACACACACACACACACACAAAATGAAATAAAAAGACCTACTTTCTGTTAAGTTTATGTAACAGAGTCTATCTGTACCATCAACATCTGGAACACCTGCCTCCTCTTGAGATCTTTGGGGGAGTGGCTTTGTGTCTCTCTTGGTTTTTTGAGACAGGGTTTCTCTGTGTAGCCCTGTATGTCTTGGAATGCACTATGTAGACCAGGCTGGTCTTGAACTCAAAGATCTGCCTGCCTCTTCCTCTGAGTGCTGGGACTAAAGGTGTGCACCACCACTGCCCAGCTGGGGGAGTGGCTTTTTCTCATTAATTAATTTTTTCAAGTTACATCTCGATCAAAGTCCCCCCCTCCTCGTTCCAGGTCCTATCCTCTCTCCCTTTTCCCCATCTCCATCCTTTCCTTCTTCTCCAATGAGGGGGGCCCCCACATATCAAACACCCTTAGTTCATCAGTCACATGAGGGCTAAGTGCTTCCTCTTGTACTGGGGCCTGGTATGGCTACCCAACAAGGGTTAAGTGTTCTCCCAACTGGCAGCAGGGTCCATGACTCACTGTTGGGTGGAGTTTTTCATAGGATAGCTATGGTAGGTTCCTATCAGTTTGAGTCTGTGGGTTGTAGGATAGTTGTCCTGTGCTATATGGATAATATCCACTTATAAGTGAGTACAAAATGTGTATCTTTCTGGGTCTGGTTAGCTCACTCAGGATGAATGTTTCTGGTTCCATCCATTTGCTTCCAAATTGCATGATGATTTTCTTGTTTCTATAGCTGAGCAGTATTCCACAGTTTTGTGTTTTGTTTGTTTCTTTTTTTTTATCCATTGTTTGGTTGAAGTATATCTGGATTATTTCCAATTTATGGCTATTATGAATAAAGCTGCCAGGAACATAGTTGAGCCAATGTCCTTGTGATTTAGTGGAGAATTTTTTTGATGCATGCCCAGGAGTGGTATGGCTGGGTCCTGAGGTAGAACTATTCCCAATTTTCTAAGATATCACCAGATTGATCTCCAAAGTGGTTGTACAAGTTTGCACTCCCACCAGCAATGGGGGAATGATCCCTTTTCTCCACATCGTCACCAACATGTGCTGTCACTTCAGTTTTTGAACTTAGCTATTCTGATAGGTGTGAGATGGAATCTCAGATTTGTTTTGAGTTGTATTTTCCTGAGGACTAAGGATGCTGAGCATTTCTTCAAGTGTCTCTCAGCCACTAAGAGATTCTTCTTTTGTGAATTCTGGTTTAGCTCTGTATCCCATTTTTTGATTGGATTATTTGGTTTGTTGGTGTTTAATTTCTCGAGTTCTTTATATATTTTGGATATTAGCCCTCTATCAGATGTGGGATTGGTGAAGAACTTTTCCCAATCTGTAAGCTGATGTTTTGTTCTAATGTTTTGTTCTAATGTGTCCTTTGCCTTATAGAAGCTTTTCAGTTTCATAAGGTTCCGTTTATTGATCATTGGGGGAGTGGCTTTTTAAAGGTGTTATTACAGTGACTTTTGATTTGCTTTTTCTGTTTGATCCTCTGTTAAGACATCATTGCCAGGCAATCTAATCACAAGTCCTTAAAGTAAATGAGGAGGTCAGAAGAGTGACTCAGGGACTTCACAGTCTCTTTTTTTTTTTCATTTATTTATTTCTTCAAGTTACATCTCAATCATAATTGCTCTCTTCCTCCTCTTTGTCCAACCCTCCTACCCTCTTCCCCCTCATCCTCCTTCCTATCTGTTTTTTTTTAATTTAAGGTATATATTTTCCCCCTAACAGCTCCCCCTTTTAGTCCAATAAATGGCTCTTTTTTTCTTATAAAAATTAATAGAATACAAAACAATAAGAATAATTAGGCCACAATTATGAAAATTATAAGGTATAACATACATTCCCAATGTCCAGTCCATACATATTTGGCAACTGATATTAATATTCTGAGTTAGGTATAGAACTTTAGACTTCATAGTTTCTTAGGTGTGTCTGAAGGAAATGAGACAGCAGAATCATGAGGAGGTCTTGACATGGCACTTTGTATACTGAGAAACTGGGAATAGTTACTGATTGACAGGAAGCCAGGGAATGGGGACATTTATTCTATGGTCACATGGAATTGAATTAGGCTGGTATTGCAAATGCTCAAGGGAATAGAGCCTCATGATATCAGTTTTATCCCAGTGAGACCTGTGCCAGACTTCTGACCTACATAATGACCAAAATAGTACAAATGAATTGTCAAGTTACTAAATTTGTGGTAGTTCTTTGTCATCAGAAAAAGAAAAAAACTGCCCAAAATTTCAACTAACAAAGGTGTCTGTTATAATAATAATTAAACAAATAACCAAACTCACCCTTCTGTATCTTTAGTTCTACAATTCTTATTTTGTATGTTCCAGGATTTTTCTTTTACTTGATCTAATTTATTGAGTATGGAATTACTTCACTATTTTAAAAGATTTGTTTTTATTACTTTTAAGTGTGTTTGTCTGCTTGTCTCAGTATATGCACATGAGTAAAGGTGCCCCAGGAGGCCAGAGACATTGGATCCCCTGGCTCAAGATTTACAGGCAGTAGTCATTTGCCCCACATGGGTGCTGAGAACCAAACAAGGGTCCTCTACAAGAGCAGTACTTTCTTTTAACCATTAAGTCACTTCTCCCGCCCTGCTACAATGCTTTTAAAGCATCATGTTTTGGTGGTACTGACATAATCTGGTTTCTGTATTGTTAAATTTACCCTTTACCCCTACTCACCCCTTTACTTTCTTTAGGTTCATTTTGGCATTCTTTCCCACCTTCTTGAATTGTATGTACACATATTTTATTTTACTGCCTTACTTTTTAATAATTACATTTCTTCCAAGTATAATTTTATCTTTTAGGTTGATATTTTACATTTTTAAATAAGATATTATTACTCACTTCTAAAAGCAATGATTTTTTTAAAATTGGTTTTTATGTTTATTTATTATGTCAGTTTTACATCTCCATCACAGTCTCCTCCCTCCACCCCTCCTGGGCCCACCTTCCAACCCTCTCCCCCTTCTCCTACCTATCCTACTCCTCCAATGTGGGGTGGCCTAAATATCAGCCCCCTTCAGTTCAGCAACCATATGAGGGCTAAGAGCTTCCTCTTGCACTGGGGGCCTACATGGCAGCTCCACTAGGGCAAAGTGTCCCACTAACAAGTAACAAAGTCTGTGTTCCTGTTCCTTTCAGTCTGTTGGTTGTAGGATAGTTGTCCTGCACTATATGTCTAAAATCCAGTTATAAGTGATATTTGGCATTATTACTCACTTCTAAAAGCAATGATTTTATTTTTTCGTAAATAGTCATTGTCATTCCTGGCTACCTCTGTGTCAGATGGAAAATTCTTGGACTAAGAGATAAAAGCCTCTTGGAATGTATCAACTTAACAAAAGCCAGTTATTACTAACAAAATCCAATGTCAGACAGCATCTGAGGCCTACAGCTGAGATTTCTTGCCATATTCACCTACTTAATGGTTCCATGGTTTCAATGTGTTTGAAAAGCAGCTTGGTCTATGATTCTTTGTCCTGTTTCTACGAAAACTTCATGAACCAGCATCCATGTTGGAACATGAAATTTGAGGTAACTTAAGTCTGTGTTTCAAGGCCATGGTCATTCACATTCAGCTTCAAAATAAATTCCCTTATCTTCTGGAGGTGAGAGTTGTGCTTTAGTGTGGACAAGAAGAGAGTGGTTCTTCTGGCAGACCTGAATTCTTACAGGTGCCAAAGTCTACTTTATAGTTCCACTTGATCCTAATACAAAGCAATTTTTCCTATAAAGCTTTAAAAATAAACAGATAGGCAAGGTGAAGGGCCTGCTCTCCCGAGTGCTGCCCAGGGCTTTGAGTTGCCACACCCCAACATCAATCCCATGGATGAACGGCTGGAGTGCAAGAAGAGGTCAGTTCCACAACCCAGGACTTCAGGATCTCCATGACACAGGACAGTTACAGCATATCTGAGAGGATTTCCAGTGAGGTTCCAGTAGTGAGGGAATAGCAGAAACCAGGGGCCTTGTACCAGATCAAGGAGTCATTACAATGAACATTTGCAAGCAGAATGTGTGGAACAAGGGGAATATTGTGGGACATACAGAGATACACTGCAGCTTCCACAATGAGCTGTTATTTTTTATGCTGGCACAGACTGCAAGGGTGGAGGGTGGGTGGGTCTGTGGGGAGTTGGGAGATAGGAGGGAACAGGGTGCATGATGTGAAATTTACAAAATAAACGTTTTTTTTTTCAATTAAAAAAAGAAAAAAAATCCCACATATTTCTAGGTCCTCAGATTTACCAATGAGAAATTTATTATTGATTGATGGTCATCTGCTAAACAAACCTCCTTCTTGGTTCCTTTCGGGGAAACTCTGTTTCCACCTCATCCAAGTCTTCCAAGTTTCCTTTGGGGCTTCTAGAGATGGGCATGTTTTAGTTTCATTTGCCTGTTAAACTTATTCTGTCTCCATGACAGTATGCTGCTTTAGCTCTGGGAAATTTTCCTTATTGCTCCTTTGATTAGTAACTCTACTTATGTTCTTGAGACTCTCAATACTTGACATTATAGTTCAAATTCACAGTTAATCTAAATTCCTGATAGAATAATTTAAATTTTATTATGCCCTTAGAACACGTTACTCTTTGTGGATTATTATAGCTTATTTTTCTCATTTTCTTCTAAAATGGAAGAGTTTTGAACAGTTATATCTATCATATTTTGGGAAATGTTAGTTGCCTTGAATATTTTCAGAAAGAAAGCACATGGAATGCATTGCATAACTATGTATATCTAATCCATTCATAAGAAATGTGTAAAATACAAGTAAAATTTCATTATATTCCATGGGGACTTTGTTCCAATTAAAAAAAAAATCACAACAATATAAAGGAATAAAATCTTATTAAGTTATACCATTTTGTATCAAACAACAATTTCTATAGTAACATGATAAAAAACTAAGAAATCTGTCTATTCTAGATTTCAATTATGTAACAAGAGTACTGTGGATTTATATCCCACCTTTCTTACACTCACAATTCTCAGGTTTGCCTACCTAAGTAATAAGTCAGAAAGAGGAACTAGATATTGTACAGACATTGTGAATATAACTGGACCATGGTACATATGGTTCCATCCAAACCTAGCTAATCAATGAGGTGCTTATAGAAGACAAGATTGAGGCTTAGGAAGTTTGATTTATTAGTGCAAGGACGTGTGTGTGTGTGTGTGTGTGTGTGTGTTAATATAGTCAAACAGATTTGTGCAAGCTTTAAAACTATACCAATACAAATAATTAGGTTGTGTATCCTGGATGTCAATAAAATCTTTATACAAAATGATTTTTTTCATCCTTAACAATGAAAATTAACTTGATAATATATTTGTTATTTTGGAAACAACATTGTTAAGACCTTAAGAAAGTAGTCATTGTACCGAGTTTCCCCCAGAGATCTTCTGAAAGCATTTCTAAATTAGCAGTCTTGCCTTGGACTGAAGAATTTTCAGAAAGAACAATGACACTAGAATGACATGATGGGTACACCATTTGTAATCCCCAGTCCTCAGACAAGGGCTAGGTATTCTTAGCATGTCTGTGACCCACAAGCTAACCACTGCTCCTGAAGCTGTACTGCACTCACTATGGAGCATAGACAGGTGTACTACACTAGCTATGGAGCATAGACAGGTAGACTACA
>CAJQZJ010001969.1:5592442-5609158 GCA_907164525.1 Lophiomys imhausi
ACAGGTGGACTACACTGGATATGGAGCATAGACAGGTGTACTACACTGGATATGGAGCATAGACAGGTGTACTACACTGGATATGGAGCATAGACAGGTGTACTACACTAGATATGGAGTATCGACAGGTGTACTACACTGGATATGGAGCATAGACAGGTGTACTACACTAGCTATGGAGCACAGACAGGTGTACTACACTAGCTACGGAGCATAGACAGGTAGACTACACTAGAAACGGAGCACAGACAGGTAGACTATACTAGATATGGAGCATATACAGGTGTACTACACTAGCTATGGAGCACAGAAAGGTGTACCACACTAGTAATGGGGCATAGACAGGTGTAGTATAGTAGATATGGAGCACAGAAAAGTATACTACACAAGATATGGAGCATAGACACGTGTACTACACTAGATATGGCACATAGACAGGTATACTACACTAGATATGGAGCATAGACAGGTGTACTACACTAGATATGGAGCACTGAAAGGTATACTACACTAGATATAGAGCATAGATAGTTGTATTACAATAGATATGGAGCATAGACAGGTAGACTACAGTAGATATGGAGCATAGACATGTGTACTATACTAGCTATGGAGCATATACTGCTGTACTACACTAGATATGGAGCATAGAGAGGTAGACTCCATTAGATATGGAGCAATGACAGGTGGACTACACTAGCTATGGAGCATACACAGGTGTACTACACTAGCTAATCAGCAGATTGTTGTGGTGCCCTGAACCTGGTCAACATTCTGCTCATTAAGTTGTATGCTACAGATGCCCTGGAGTGGGCTCTGTAGCATACCGAAGCGTTTTATTCTAACTTCACATAAAGGCACTATTGAATCAGACACAGCTATGTATGGATATATTCTATCCTTCCTTTCTTCATTCTCTTTATCTAGCAACAGACAAAGCAAATGGCTGTGTCCTTAGATTCCAGGACAATGGAAGTTATGTGTCAATCTCTTAGGAGCCTTGACTGGCAAATGCCTTGGAAGGAAGGGGAGAGGATGAATAAACAGTCTATCTTATGGTCCTGGTATGTCTTATGGATAATATTTTTGTAGGTTTCTTTCCTCAAAAGACTCAATTGGATGAACAGGAGCTAGAGTATATTCTTGAACAGACAGGCTGAATACTAGTAGACCTGAGTCCAGATATGAGAGATGAAGATGCAAAAGGAAAATTGTCAAGGGGCTAGGACATTCAGGACCATGGTAAGAAGGACAGCTCAGGGGAGTGAAAAGAAAATGCCTAGGAGCAGCTTGCCTTTGTCCTGACTTCATTAAAAAATGAGAACACTGGAAGCATTTGTTTGCTGTCACAGAACAGCTTGTCCCTTTGTGTGGTTGAGAGACACATGGGGTAAAAGGTTGATCTGTACTCATTAAAGATGGCTATCTTGATGCCAGCAGAGCGAGTGAAAGTGCCTTATACTTAAGGATCCTGCAATGTCTTTGCTTTAGTCTCACTAAAGAAGTCAAGCACAGCAGGCATAGTGGCACACACCTTTAATCTCAGCACTCATGAGGCAAAGACAGGTGGATCTCTGTGAGTTCAAGGCTAGCCTGGTCTACAAAGAGAGTCCAGGACAGCCAAGGTTTTGAAAAACCAAAAAGTCAAGCACTGCTGTATTAGGTACTAGTTTGAAAAAAGTCTAGAAGAACAATGAAGAAATACAGAGAGGTGTTGGCTATTATTGCAATTTGCCTTGGACAAAAGGTTCCTTCATAGTTTGATTCTGAAAACCAGGAAAAACGAGCTACCATCCTCATTACTACTTGAGCAGGTACAGGTACTGTGACAACATCCCATAAGTAATGAAAGTGGCTGTTCAGTAACTAGGCCAGCTCATCTACGAAGGCAGTGATACGTCTAGGACTTGGACGCTGGCTGGATTGTAGAGTCCATTCTGGGCAAAGCTGCACTACCCTATCTCTCTAATGAGACCTGTAGCCTGTAGGAAACATGGCCCAGCATTAAGGAAATGTGGAATAGAATGAAGCCTTCTGCAACCCCCTCCCAAATTCTGACCTTGTTCTCAGGAAACAACATCTACGATGATGAAAGTGGTGGCGGCTGGCGAGGATGATGACTATGACAACAACTACTTGTGGCCTTAGGGTTATTACAGTTCTGACAAAATCACCATGGCCAAGCCCTAGCATGTGGTTCATGCCTTCCATCCCTACTCTCAGAAAGCAGGGGCAGGTAGATCTCTGAGTGTTCTAGGCCAACCTGATCTACACAGGGGAGTTTGAGGCCAGCCAAGGCTATATATATAGAGAGATCCTGCCTCAAAAACTAACAAACAAAAAAACAAACAGACAAACAGAATGCTGCTTGCTGGCTTTCTTTACATGGCTTGCTGAGTTAGTTTTCTTAATATACTCAAGGGTAATCTACCTATGGGTAACATTACCCATATAATGGGCTGTGACCTCCCCCATCAATCAAGGAAATACCTTACAGGTTGCTTACAGGTAGATCTCATGGGAGCATTTTCTCAGTCAAGGTTCGTTCCTCTCAGATGACTCTAGCTTTTGTCAAACTGACTAAAAAAATCTAGCCAGCACAACTCACCCCTTGTCAAGTTGACACACAAAGAAATCACTCTTGAACTACAATCTTTCCTTTCTCATTTGTCCCTAAGATGGTATGTTGATATTAATACCATAATATATTTCAAAATTTCAAAGTCCCTCCTTCTTTTAAAATTTGAACACTTGAAGTGTTCAAATTCAGTATCTTTACAATATCCAAAGTCTCTTTCAAAGTTCCAAGTCCCTCTAAAATACACAGAAACCTCTCAGCTATAGGCTTGTATAAAATAAAAAGTATATATATATATATATACATACACATATATATTTATTTATTTCTAACTCAAAGGAGAAGTGATGGGGTAATGTTATGCATTCTCAATGTTAATTAATTGGTCCTGTTTGCTGTCTGTTACTTACATTATCTGTGATTGGTTAAATACAGTGCTGAGGCCTGAGATTGGGCAAAGACAGAGATAGGTGGGACTAAGGTATGCGGGCTTCTGAGACAGAGAGCAACTTGGGGAGTAGAAGCCAAGAGCAGGAAGAAGGAGGACATATGCCATGGGGTAGATTAAAGAAGATCATTCCATGTGGGCTGGAACATTGGAATAGCAGTCCAAAGGGGTGTATGTACATATGGGGTCATATTTGGGTAATAGAATTATGAGCTAGCTTAGATGGGCTAGGATTGCACAATTCAGGCCAAGGCTTGTTAAAATCCATCCAGTGTCTGTGTGTATTCATTTATAATGGCAGTTAAGGATTAACACCGCCAAACCAATAAAATTACAGTATAAATACTAATAAGCAATTTAATTAGCCATTTTTTTCTCAAGAGAAGAACCAGGAAATAGTCACCATGAAATCAAAGCAAAACGGAAGTGCAACAGGCATAAGGGCTGATGCCTGGAACTCACGGCCCTTTGATACCAAAGGGCCTAGGCAGTCCACTTCTCTGGTTTGCCATCCACAACATATGCAGCTTGTCCTTTAGGTTCCACATCTAGTGGTTGTCCCAAAGTACTGATATGTTCAATATGCTGGGGTCTTCACTGCCACTGGGCTGCACCTTCACCAATCACCTGTCCTAGGCTATTTTATGGACTTTCTCTAGACAAGGTGCCAAACCTCAATTTCTCTCCATTATTCCTATACTCCCGGGGCTTCTAACTGCATCAGAGGGTGCATAGGCACCAGGGCCAAACCTTAGCTGCTCTCCATGGCTCCTTTTGCCTTAAAAACTGGTACTGGTTGGGATACAGAATTGCCTGGTTCAACTGCTTGTACAAGATAGTCATGGCCTACTCTAGACCACAGCCTCTTTTTGCTGACCCTGAGGAAACACTTCCCAGCGAGTTTGCCTCACTAAGTCTGGTCTCATGTTAATCACAGCTGATTCTTTGGTCCCATCTGACAAGTATCGATTGAACCAGCAAAGCAAAGGTTTCACTTTAGTGGTTCTGGTCTCTCTTTAATCACAACAATTCTTCAGGTCCAATGGACCAGAACCATGGATTCTTAATTCAAAATATCACATAAGTGGCTCTGACACAGTCTTTGTTTCCCTCTGAAACTTCACAAGCTGTGGCTCTATTGTCTGCACCACTCTCAGTATTGTATTTCAAGTTCCCACAACAGCAGTTCCTTAAGCTCTAAATAACCAGTGGCTTTTCCAGCCCAGAGTTCCAAAGTCCTTCCAAATCCTCCCCATAACAATAGTTTAACAGGTCAGGTCTGTCAACGCAATACCTGGACTTGGTACCAGTTTCTTTCTTAGTTAGGGTTTCTATCATTGCAATAAAACACTGTGATCAAAAGAAACTTGGGAGAAAGGACTTTACTTCTGCTTACAGCTCATACTCCATCACTGAGGGAAGTCAGTATGAGAACTCATGTTAGGAACCTGGAGACAAGAGCTGAAACAGAAGCCACAGAGTGGTGTTGCTTACTGGCTTGCTCTACATTGCTTGCCCAGCCTGCTTTCTTATATAAAGCAGGACTACTGGCCAATGGATGGCAACCAGTCCCCACCATGGGCTGAACCCACCTACATCAATCATCAATCAAGGAAATGCACTACAAACTTGCCTACAGGCAATCTCTTGGAAGCATTTTCTCAACTGAGGTTCCTCTTCTCATATAACCTTTTCTGTCAAGTTGAGAAAAACAAAACAAACTCACCCCCTCCCCCTGCCCCAAACCAAAAAACAATCACCAGTGAACTAAAATACTCAGACAGGACACTCATTTATTCGGTGTTTTTTTGGAGCAAGTATTCCATAAAAATCACATTTTTAAGCTAAGATACTTGTTTGTCAAATAATTATGCTGAACACCATGGACTGTCTACCTCAGACTCACCACCCATCAGTCTCAGCAGTAGCTAGAGTAGCTGATACAGGATCTTTTAAGAAACGTCTTTGTTTTAAAATTTTCTCTTCTGTTGCTCCTGGGAGGACAAGCTGTGTTGTATTTTATTGTGCTCTACTGCATCTGACTTGGCCTCCTTCTTCTTGTCCTACCAATTCTATGCTTGACATCTGCACTTGGACATTTCTGCTAACACTTTCTTCTTGATGATCCCCAAGGGAGGTCACTGCCAACAAGTGAGCTCTTGTCAAATCAATGCCTACCATCTTCCTCCTCAATTTCTCCCTCTGGAAACAATCACAGGAAACCTAATAATGGCTACTTGGGGTGTGTAGCAGCATCTCTTTGGGTGTTAAGTGTATGTATTTATCAATACACATGACACAAATACACAGAGAAATACAGACTTTCAAGATATTTATGGCAACGAAACATCTAAACCACATCTAAACCTGATATAAAAGAAATATATGGAATTCAATCTCCAAAAAATAAATTTGCAGTATCAAGGTTTTTGTGATTGCAATCTACAATGTATAAAAACCGCTTTCTAATCATTTTCTAAAAATTATTTGTTGCCCTAAATCACAAATCTATTTATATGCTTATTTTTCTTTACAAAAAACCAAAACAAAACAAAATAAAAACCACACAAGCACTGTGCAATGTGACTGTATGTAGTCAATGGTCCCTCAACGTCTGACACTCACTTCGCTTCTTCATTTCTTTACTACTTTGCTCCTGTTCAGCAGAGACAGAAGATGTCACACTGTCACCACTGCCTGTTCTGGCCTCCTTCCTCTCACCTCTGCCGCTCTTTAGTAAATGTGCTGATACAGCCCAGGGGACTTGGCCAGCTCAGCAGATGCAGGGCAGTCCCCTGAACCTCCCCCCCAGGGTCATCAGCGCTTGCTGATTCCTGTGTCATGAGGTGGTTGGAAGCTTCCCTATCAGACTAACACACTCTCTGTCACAGTCTGGGGCCAAGGGGATTCTAAACACATTCAGAAAAAGGGCTGGTTCCCAACCAAGTTGTCTTGATTAGTCATCTAACACAAGAGTTAACATCCAAGAAGCTAGTTTCATGTGGGAAACCATGGGACCAACAAGAACAGCTTGGCAGAGAGCAGGTCCTTAACAAATGATTGTTGGATAAATGTGAATAAATACTGTTCAAAATAGAATCTCAGTAAAAGAAAAAAGAATGATGAATAGTACTCTACTACAAGTAGAGTTAGTTTATTATATGTACATTTTAAATTCAGCAAAACGGTATGAGTTTTAATTAATAGTGTATTATTCTCATTTTAGCTTGAATTTGAATGAAAGAATCTTTAATTCTAAATTTCCATGTAACAAATATTCTCTTTATGGTGTATTTCACCTAAAAGGTGCAAAGAAAAAGTTTAACAAAGCAATCTTAAGTATCTTTTAAAATCCCACAGGAATCACTGAAAATGGATAACCTGTTTTTGTATTTCTTAAACTTAACTCATGGATAATATTAAAATGTTTGCTTTTGATTTAACCCATTATCACTCACTGTTTATGGCAATTTGTTGCACTGGTTAAACTGGATGACAAATTTCTTAATATGAAGGTGACACTTAAAACATTTCAAAAACAGGCTGTAAAAAAATTGGTGAAATACGAGTAGCCATAGTATAGAAACAAAATAGATTTGTCAAATGTTGTTGCAGAAAACCTAACCAATAACAACTCAAGTTCCTCCCTGTGACAGCTACCCTACAGATCATAATAGTAAAAATGACTGCAAACATAGGTTGAATCATATTTTGCAAAGAAAATGATTGTGCACAGTAAAGACAAAATTCACATCAGAGCCTGATGCCACCAATGTAGGACCTGGGCAGAAACTTTTGTTTTACACAGCAGTGCCACTTAGTGGCCAAACTATGGTAGTGGACCTATATGCTGAATGGAGGGGAGGGTAAGTAGGGTGGGGGGGGGAAGGGTTTAGGAAAGGGTTGGGTATTGCCACTGAAGGTAGGGTAGCAAATGCCAATGAATGAGACAGAGAGAGCAAGAGAGCAAGAGAGAGAGAGGGAGAGGGACAGAGATAGATGATAGATAGATAGATAGATAGATAGATAGATAGATAGATAGATAGACAGACAGAGACAGGTGGCAACTGTACCTTGGAGGTCAGTTAGAGCCTGGACAGGAACAGAAACCTGAGCATCACTTCCTGTAACTATGTCGCCTAGATTTCATAAGAAAAAAATAATTAGATATGATAAAAGGAAAATAGACATTTTGTCTTTCATACTAATTTGTAATAATTTTATCAAATTATTAAAAACATAGAACAGAAAATATAGTGAAAGCTTATAAAAACAAATATTTTAAAAAGTAATTTCTTTAAAAGGATGTTTCTTATGGAGATTTTGTGTCTGTTTTTATTAAAGGAAAAGCACATAAGTTCCTAGTACACTAGGGATTGGAAACCTCAGCAATAAAAGATTTCCTGACAGATTTTATGATATTATAAATATTAGTGTGATTTTATATATCTTTTAAAAAGACTTATTCAAATGAGAGTTATACAACACTCATTAACAGGCAATCTTTTGAAACTGATCTATTCCTATGTCAGAAAATATTTTAGAATGAACTTTAAAGCAAACTCCCAAGACCCAGGCAAGGGCTAATTTCATATTACCCTATGAGAAGAACCCAAGCTTACCACATGTGTTTTCAAATGCATACCTTAACTTGACATCCTGTTAATTTATTATGAGTTGGAACTGTAGTAAATGCTTATAATAATGCAGTATTCAAATAAGAAGAGAAACAGATGTACATACAGAAAAGGAAATAGAGATGGGAGAGCACATTTTAGTAATCTAGACAAGAAAGAAAAAGAACACAAAAAGAGATGCCACCAAGAGCGGGGCACACAGATACTGGACTGTCACCTCCTTTGTTTCCTTCTGGGGTGACAGTGTTCAACAATGAGCACACTCATAGTTACTAGAATAATGCCTTGGAGACAGTAGTGCCTGAAGGCTATTTTGAGGTTACTAAGTGGAAAAAAAGCAAGTCTTTGAAAAGGCACCAGATTTTCTATATATAGTCTATTACTTAACAGGCTTGCTTGCTTCTTCTTTAGCTTGTATATATATACAATACATAAATAAAATTATATACTGATTAACATGTATGATATATATAAATTAGTAAAAAATCTACTTTTAAATTAAATAGTATCCCTCAGTGTTCTGGCCACTTAACGCACTGTGAACTGTAGCATGGTCACATGGTATAATTACACCCTTTCTATAAACTAACAGAACATAGAAATTTTCTATAACTGAAATAAAATTTGTGAATAAGAACATATCCCAAAGAAGTGTTTTAAGTAGAAATGAAATGGTCACAATCTGAGTTTTCATAATATAGTTAACTAAACTGACTGATAAATGGTGAGCCTGATTTCTGTACATTTTCAAGTCTATACAGTTACCCATTTTGCTATATAGGTCTTCAAAGATCTCTTGTGTCTATTTACGCTCTGAAGACTTCATTTAAATGTTTAATATAAATATCAACAAGAACATGAGGGAGCAGCTCTGCTGTCCTTTTTTATTCTCCCTCAGTGGATATACAAACTCTACCATGCACTTTAAGTTACATATGCATGAATCTGGGTGACATAGCTTCCCCTTCAGAATTACAAATAACTATAACCTATACAAGCCATAATGTTTCCATCTTTACAAACAACCATTTTCAAAGCAACCTTCACACTTTCCATCAGAGTCCACTAAGGGTACATTATCTCTTCTCTAGAGCACTCAGGAGATAGTTCTGAACATGAGCCTGCACACAGGTTGCTGTGCTTGTAGCTGTCTGTCTGTAAACACCAGCATCAAGGACCAGTGCTAATAGTCTTCAATGTAAAGTTAATGGTGCCTTTGTCACCCAGAGCACCACAGGTTTCATGAGTCTGCAGACTCCTGGGCATCAGTTCAAGTCTCTTATTATATGTAAGAAAACAGTCAGAGCTTCAGGTATTATAGAGGAAGTTCATACAGCAGATAGCTCTTTCTATCATTATACATGGCTCTTTTGGTCCTTGACTTTATCCAATTTTTATCTAAGTACGAATACTAGCAGGGATTTTTGTTGTTAACATAGAAAGTAGACAAGGTTTTTGTTTTGTTTGGGGGGGGTGTCAGTGGGAGTTGACATAAGAATGAGCCAGAAACAAACTAGAAAAGCTATAAAACAAAACAAAAGAAAACAAGACAAAAAAAAAAAAAACAAAACAAAACACCAAGGGCAATTTCTTTGAGGATAGGAATCAGTTACAAAATGCCTCAGTGATACTCATTCATGTTCCAATACGGAGCTGAAGTGCTACGTTGTCTCCTTATAACTGGGGAATTAGTATTCACCAATTGTTCCATCTCCATGCACTTCCTTTCTCACTTACTGTGATATTAATACTTGACATTTCCTTAGAGATACAACGTTATATTTCTAGTCATTTGGCTTGGTTTCTCAGAAAATTTAAGCTAAAGCATTAAGAGATTCTCTGACTCATTTGCCTGCCATCAGTTAGAATTACAACAGACTAAAGCTTGTTATCAAAGCAATATTGAAATCATATTTGTTTAGAACAATAAAACAGTACAATTAAGAGATATATAAAATAACATTCATTTCCATTCTGGAAGTGGGCATGTCTCCTGGCATTAAGATACAATTTCAACATGTTAATGATTTGATATCTCTTTTTCTTTAAATCATGTGTGACAGTCTACTTTAAAAAGAGAAAACTGTAATTTTAAATGAAATACTTTCATAGAAGATAAACTGAATATTTTAATAAATCTTAAATACTAATCATATAAAACTTAATATTTGATATAGACAAAGTAATATAAAAACTAAAAACATACTGACAGGAATGGAAGGCTTTAGATGCACATGTACGTGTACACATGTGCATGACACATTAATTGGTATCACCAGGGACTAAACTTCAATTTAAATGCCAACATGTAAAATCTTTAAGATAATTTTGTATGTGAATATAGTTTAAATTTTGTTTGTGCTGACATTATTATTGCTATTTATTCTATTATGTACTGAATACTGCTAGTAATATAGGTATTCCTGAAAGGCATGAATCAAGTTTTATTCAGTATGTCTGTTATGACTGAATGGCCTCAACTGCTACACTTTCTGTGCAATTTTTGCCATCATGTTGCTATTTCTTACATCCAGTGTATAGTTAATAGTCCCACCAGTAAAAAGAAATATCTTTGTTTCTAATCTGCTATAGAAAGACAATGTGAAGGCTCTAAGTAAAAATGCAAAAGGTTCTCTGTGGGCAGAGAATTAAGGGAAGGGAAGCACTGGGCAGGCCTTGAGACAAATGTGCACAGCAAGAGTGTTCAGGACGCGCCTTCCTCAGCAAATGAAGTAAACAGCCATCATCTCTCAGGCTTTCTCTGCTGCATACCCATTTTATGTCTGCACCATTTAGTGTATGGACATGAATGCTTATTTTGGCTGCTTAAGATTTGGTTTAGCTTTTTTTTTTTCCTCCTAAAGATTCAGTTTGTATGCCTCAGCAATGAAACAGGTGGATGAGATGAGAGACCACAAACTTTCCCCTAAATCATGGACAGGATGCTGAATGGAGTGACTAGTACAGCCCATGTTACTGGGCCTTCCATCTCAGATTCTTCTGAAAGACATCAGGACCCAGAAGCATTTCTTATGAAGCTATCAGAGAACACAGTCAACTGATGAGTTCTATGCTGGGACAGTTCTTATCATCATATAAGATGGGCATCTATGTAACAAAATGTAGACATACTGCGATATAAATGCAAAAAATATGTTGTCAAAACCTCATAAAATATACTTAATCAAGAAGAATACTATACCTAATCTCTAACTTAAAGAGAATCACATAGAATAGATATTTAAAAATCAAGTTTTCATGGATTTCTGCTTCTGAGATGTTGATTTCTCACAGGCAAGTGAAGAAACCTCAGGCTACACTCCAGGTTCTTTGGATTTACTAGAATTTTCTCCTACCTTTGTTCAACTGAATTGGCATGCTTTCAGATTTCATCAGTCTCTGTTGTTGTTGTTGCTGCTGCTGCTGCAGCAAATGATGCCGTGGGGCTTCTGTGGAGGTCCTGGTAGGAATGGCAGCAGAAAAAGAACCGCTGTTGTTGCTCCCAGCTACAGGGCCGCCCGCACTGCCTGGAGCCGAGGCTGGGGAAATCAACTTTCTCCCAAAGTTAATCAGGCTGTTGGAGACCTTGTGTATATTCAGGGGAGCGCCTCTGGCATTGGTCCTTTGAGATGAAAAAGAGAAAAATCAAATGAACTGGGTAAACATTATTTAACTTGGAGAATGATACATTTCACATATTCCACTGGAATAAAACAATATGTCTAGCCTCGAAAAAGGCTGCTTAATAAGTCAGCTACATAAAGAAGTACAAACTTAACATGACCACAGAATATTAATGTGGGTTATGGAAAATGAGTATCATCAATTTTTCCTTCAACAAGGCACATTCTGTGTCAATGCTGTGCTTTTTTCTAAGGGTACAGCTTCCCAAACAGATATACGTTTACTGGATACTCTAGTCAAAAAGAAACACCTGTTTGTCTTTCTTAGCTGTGACAGAATGACTTAAATAACTTAAGGAACTGAGGTAGGGCAGAAGAGAGGAAAGAAGGACAAAGGAAGGAAAAGAAGCCCTTTGGACCTAGAGACTGCTAGATGTCTCTAGCCACCTGAGAATCAAAGATTCTAATAGAACTCACACCATTTGCTTAACAGCTTTCTCCTCTCTTAACTATAAACTCATAATCTTCCAGGAGTTTCACTAGAAACTTTGTACAAACAGCCCAGTGGCTTCTGACTTTACTTTATTAGATGATAATCGTACCCAAGACATCTACGGAGCCGCTTATAACTCACTAGTCAAACACAGGCAGAAAAGATAGGAAGCTTCTTAGCAAATTTTTGAGATGTAATGTGAGAGCCACCGGCATAGTACACATGGCTAATGCTGACACATTTAATTACAACTCTCCCTTCACAGGCTCATGCCCTACCCTTGGGTATGTCTTACTCTTTTCTTAGTGGCTCTCTTTCTCTTAACCATTGTACTTAAGCCTGTATCACAAATGTCTTTTAATAAACCAGGGCTCTTCTTTCAGAAGCCCTACCCATACCCTGAGGAGTGTCTTTCTTTTCAAGGCCTCTTTACTTCTTATCTTTGTACTTAAAATCTATATTAAAATCTCCTTTTTAATAAACCCCAACTTTGTTTCATACTGGCTTATCCTAAAATTCTTTACTTGGCTGAAGACAAAGATCTAGTTTTGGATAAGTTAAGATCTCTAAAATTTACATTGCTGAGGGTAACAGTGTGGAGCTGTACTTCTGTCCCTGTCACCAATGACTGGAGGACAAATTTATTTTTGATCATGGTTTAAGTCAGTAGATAGCTGGTTCCATTGCCTTGAGTGTCAGGAAAGGTAGAGTCATCGTGGTTGGGAGCATACTGAAGATCAGAGCCACTGACTTCTTGGCAAGCAGAGAGACTGAGACATGAAGGGCCCAGGCAAGAAACTCCTGATAGCCTATTTTCTCCAACTATGTGTTACCTTCTACTTTCTACCATCTTCCAATAATGTCATCATGTTAGGAATCTATGAGGGAGTAATACACTGACTAAGTCAGAGTCCTTATGATTCAATTACCCCTCAATGGTTGGATACACGAGATAAGGACCAAGATAGACACATGAAGCTTTTGGGAGGAAGACTTTATGTCCAAATCAAATCAATACAAAAAAATACATAAATATGTGTAATGGGAATTAGTTTTTTCTTTAGTGAATTAGTTGCAGATCAACCTGGAACCTGGCAGTACATAAAGGAGCTTGTAGCTTGGCCTTGCTTGGATGCTAGAGGACTTGTGGCTGAGATGGGAAGAGCCCAGCTGAGGCCACAGCTCTGTGAAAAATACAGATGGTGCCTTGCTGAAGGGGAGTTTCTAAGAAGCCACAGAAGCCTCAGAAAACATCAACTGCCTCAAGAAGCCACAGATCTTGTGAGCCTACAAGACCACCAAGGATTACAAGCTGATACCCTATATAAACTAGGGAGCTCCACGTGAATCTCTCTCTTGTGCCCCCATGGATGGAGGAGACAGAAGCACATGCAGGAGAAGTGTGAAGCAAGGTATGCTATTTGCCAGCCTTTAGGCCGCAATAGCCTGAGACAAATCAGTGGTCAGAAACGTTGTCAAGTAAACTGAGGATTGCCAAGAAACTGAGAGGTGGAGTCCATTTTTGCTGCAAGCTGGCCTAAGAAGGGTGGCAAAAAGGGCATGGCATAGAACCTGCTGAGAGAAAGTTCTTGAAAACCAGACACTAAAGACATCCATCCAGAGGCCTAAAAGTGCCAGGAAAGTGAGTGAGCCAGATGGAGTTAGGAGGCCGTGGTGAGGAAGACTAGGTCATGGGGAGCAGATGGGCTGAGGAGACTATGAAAATGAATCTCAGCTGATGGAGGCCAACCCCAAGTTTAGCAGTTAAAACAGGCTGGCCTTAGGAATCAAGAGGGTGCTCTGGATCTAAGAAGGTGTTTTTTTTTTTTTTTTTTTTTTTTTTTATGCTTTTTCGAGACAGGGTTTCTCTGTTTAACAGCTCTGGCTGTCCTGGACTCGCTTTGTAGACCAGGCTGGCCTCGAACTCACAAAGATCCGCCTACCTCTGCCTCCCAAGTGCTGGGATTAAAGGCGTGCGCCACCACCGCCCGGCTCTAAGAAGGTGTTTTTAAAATTGTGATCCAAGTTAGTATGAAAGCTGAGTTAGATATAGAACTTTAAACTCATGGAGATGGTTAGATAGTAGAATGTTAAAGTCAGGTGCCAAATACATATGGACTGGACATTGGAGTGTATGCTAAGCCATATAACTCTCATAATTGTGGCCTATTTATTTCTTTTGTTTTGCATTGTATTTATTGTTATAAGAGAAAGAACCATTTGTTGGACTGAAAGGGGGAGCTGTTGGGGGGAAAAAGATATACCTTAAACTTAAAAACAAAGGGAAGAGGATGGGGGGTTGAGGGGGAAGAGGGTGGGAGAGTGGGACTGGAGGGGGGAGTAGGGAGGGGATTGTGATTGAGATGTAACTTGAGGAAATAAAAAATAAATTATAAAAAAAGAAAAACCAAAACAGCAAAAAAAAAAAAAAAACCCAAAACAAACAAACAAACAAAAAAACCAGGCTGGCCTTATAAGCTGGCCACAAGCCAGGAGTTGAAATAAACTCCTGACCACACCAACCTGCAAAGCTAGGCCCAGAGGAAGCTAAGCCAAGCTGAAGATAGGACTCCAGCCATGACTGCCAGAGCTAGACTACTAATTACTATAAGGGGTGCCTGCAGATAGAAGTCCGACTGCTAACCAAGATGCCTGCATGGACCTGTGCTAGAGAATTCTAACATCCTTTCAAGAAACTTAAAATAGTATTCATGAGATGTTCTTAGGTGTTAGGAGTTCATAGGTATTAGGTTATAGGTATTATAGGTTAGAGGTATTTTATAGGTGTTGTTTGTTAAATATTAATAAACACAGGTGATTTAAGTAAAACTTTTTGGTTACAAATATGTATATGATTAAAAATCTCCTTTCTTATAGAAAGAAGATCTGCAAAGAGAGTTGGATATCTTCTCTAAAGATCCAAAAGTCCATACCTATTGTACTCCGCCATCTAGTAGGTACCAACCCCTTAACCACCTCTACCTCTACCAGTCTCCTATCTCACAATGTCTTTCTTGTCTTCCATGGTTTGTGCCAGGACTTGTGTTATAAATGTGTCTGGCAAAGAAAGAGAACCAAATGAATATTTGTTATATGAACAATTATTTTCTAAATGATTCAGTTTTGTAGTGCATCTCTGGGCTATTATCCTTAAGACTAGTTATGATCATATATCATTTTAGTTGTAGGAGGTAGTACAACTCCAACACAATAACAAAGTTTATATTTTTACTTCTCAAATTATTAGTAGACACTTAGTCTCTTTTCATAAAAGTGAAAAAAAAGCTTATTAGATTTTAGTTACCTTGACTTTTACTGTCATTTCCTTCTCCCATATCTACTTGGCAGCATTTTCAAAGCATGTCTCCTTTTCATACAGCAGCTATATACTACCTGTCACTGTGCAACAGAACCAATCTACAGTTCTGTAATAAAAAAGAAACATCATGTTTCTTCCTTCCATAAAGATTCCTCAAATGGCATTAGGTAATGTTGTAAGCTAGCTACTGAAGGGCTTATACTGCATCGAAGTGTTATGAAAGAAATATTTATTCACTTGTATCTCAGTGCAGTATAAAAATAATTTAATAAAATTAATTCAAAAAGTTCATTTTATATAAAGTTTCATAGTTGCAGAATTGGGCTACTTGATGTTTCCCAAAAATTTGTTTAAAATGCTTTCTAGTGGAGGTAAAGATGCCCAGTGCTTAGGCACCACTTACTTTCAGCTCTAACTAGCTTCCTAATGAAGCAGGACATACTCAGTGTGCATGCACCACAGCTGGCGAAACACAAGGCTCTCAATCCATGTTCACTGAGTAAAACCAGTGAATGAAATAAAAAGGACACATCACATCTGTACTAACGAGGCAGCCACCTCTGCCACCGTCACGCAGCAGCTGCACACATGCCTACTCTGTGAATTTCAGCTCAGGGGTGGCTGCCATGTTCAGCTGCATTTCAGTCTTGCTTATGTGCAAATCAAGATCCATAATTCAAAGATATGAAGAAGTTTATAATGTTGTTACCCCTTTATATAAACAAAAATGTACTAGTCAAATTCCCATATTGCCAGTTGTGAAATATATATGTTGATGCAAGTACCAACATATCAAGCTACAGTATTATCAAGAGAGTATGGTTAATGTATCTTCATTACTACTAATAACCACAAAAACACAGAGATCAAGCTTTACTGAGAGACTTTTCTCTTTATCTGAGAAGCTCTTAAAAAGAGACGAGCTTCTTTTTAGAATGTTTTTAAAAGATATTCTTCTCTATCTACTACTCAGAACTTCTGGAAGTATATTTTCTTTCTAAAACAATCCTTGAAGTGAGTGTTTTTAATAAATAAGCAATGGCAACTCATGTACTTCTAGGAAAAGCATGTTTTCCATGGCTTGTTTTTCAGGAATGACAGTTTTTTTTTTTACATCAAAGTTATTCAACTTGGTGCTAAATAAAGTAGCAATATTCTTCAAATGACTAATAAATACCCTGCAACAGTACAAGTGGCTGTGGTGTGTGCTATTAGGTGATGAGAATTAATGCAGATGTCAGATTTGAAGGACAGCAGGGACTGGGAATGGAGTGCAATGGACAGTGTTGATAGAAACAGCCAGAGGAGGGTGGAGTTAACAAGACACTGAATAACCAAATCCATATAACTGAAGTCTCTGTGGGTACTGTCTGCCTTTAGAAAAGACAACACGCGTAACAGAGATTTAAAATAGTGCAGACAACTTAGACTCTTGGCACTACCCTTTTCAGCAGTATTTTCTGGAGAACCAGGAATCTCTCTGAGACACTCCCATTGTAATTCAGCTCTGATTGGACTGTTTTGCTCACCTTCAGTGACTGTGACAATGGGTGGCTCTGGCCGCCCCTTCGTACCCTGGTCCCCACTCTCACCTTCAGTGACTGTGACAATGGGTGAC
>CAJQZJ010001969.1:5609168-5622225 GCA_907164525.1 Lophiomys imhausi
TACCCTGGTCCCCACTCTCACCTTCAGTGACTGTGACAATGGGTGACTCTGGCCGCCCCTTCCTACCATGGTCCCCACTCTCACTTTCAGTGACTGTGACAATGGGTGGCTCTGGCCGCCCTTCCTACCCCTGGTTCCCATTTGGCTTAGAGAGCTCAGGGTCTTCACTACATTGCATGGCAGAGTTAAGACCCATTTTCGGCCACCACCTAAAGGCTTTCTGAAGCTTTGAACAAAAAACAAGCCTTCTCCCTAACAAAATGAACAAATAAACAAAACAACAACAAAAAACACTCTAAAAATCCCGCAAAAAAAACCCAGACTCTTAAAAGACAACAAAATTTGTTTTATTTTTTACTAACTATAATAAAATTTTCTTAGATTCTTGTTTATATTTTTGAAAAAGAATCATTTTAAATTAATTGTAAAGTATCCCCCATCCTGCATTCTGATTTACAATTTTCATGTTATTTCTTTTACTATGATCCCTTCCCCAAGGTGGAATGCTTGGTTTGCTCATTCAGTTGTTTGTTTCCTTATTGTTTCTTCATTCTCTGCCCTCCCAATGACAACCTTTAAAGGCATGCATTTTCACATGATCACATGTCCACCCTCACTTTCCTTAAGTCTACTGACACAAGTGATAAGTAGGTGCATTTTACATTTTTCAGATGTTTATGTTTATTTCTTGTTGAGTGGAAATAGAAATATCAGAAGAATGGAAGTGTGAAAATATTCTAGCTCTTAGAAAGTATTACAAAAACTACAAATTGGAAAAGTAGATTGACTTAGATAACTTTTTGTTTTTATTAATTTCTTATACCTGGATAGAGTTTAAAGAATCACTATAGTTCATGAAAAAGTTGCTTTAGGGCTAGCAAGATGGCTGAGTGTTTAAGTGAACTGACTGTGCTTTCAGAGGACCCAGGTTCAATTCCCAGCACCCACATGGTGGCTCACAACCATCTGTAACTCCATCCAGTTCCAGGGGATCTGATATCCTCTTTTGGCTTTTACAGGACCAGTGACACCTGTGGTGCAGACACCATGCTAAAAAAATACTCATACACATAACATAAAATAAAAAAAATGAAAAAAATTAAACATCAAACCCCCTAAACTGACAGTCAACAAATAGGATAAGAAATGAACAGACAATTCTCAAAAGAAGCAGCACAAATGGCCAATAAATATTTTAAAATGTTCAACATCTCTAGTCATCGGGGAAATGCAAATAAATTTACTTTGAGATATCATCTCATCCCAGTCGAAATGGCTGTCAACCAGAAATCTGACCAACAACTCTGAGAGAGTGCAAACCAGGGCAACCATTATGGAAATCAGTATAGAGGTTTTCTGGAGAAATTAACAACAAAATTATTCCTGACCCAGATATAACACTCCTGGGCATAGACAAAGGACTCCATCCTGTGTGGACATCAATGTTTACTGCTGCTCTTTGTAAGACAACAGGGAAATGGAACCAGCCTAAATGTCCATCAACAGATTAACTGGTAATGAAGATGTGGTGTGTAGGCATAATGGAATTTTATGGAGCTTTAAAGAAAAATGAAAATTTTCAGAATATTGGATGAATCTGGAAGGTAAAATACTAAGCAAGGGAACCCAAACTCAGAGAGACAAAAATTTGATGTCCTCTCTCAAATGTGTGGAGTTTAGTGGTGTATAAATCTTAAAAACTAGAAAGGAGACAAAGAGAAGGTAAAGTAAACAATGGGGAAGAACATGGGGAGGGCAAAAGGAAGGACATATGGGACATAAAAGAGGAAAAGAGACTTGGGGAAAGAAAGGTGACAAGAGGTGGTTAGAGACAGCAAAGGGGTAGAAAGACAAGGAAGAGAGTGAATCTATCACACCTCATTCAAAATTGCCTTAATGCTTATGCTAAATACCTTGTATTCTAGTTAAAAATCATATGAAAAAGATTATTTTTAAGTGCAAAAGTACTTAAAAGTGCATATACACACCTTGTTTGTGGGAAAGGAACAATCTCCCCTGTATATTGCTAGTAGATTATGGCTCATATCTATTTATTTTCTGCTTCTGTACAACCTCTGTAGAAATTTGAGACAGTTGCCAGAATTGCAAGATAATACTATTTTAGCTTATTGTAGTGTCTATATTGGCATTCACAACCACTTTCAAGATAATTCTAACATCTAAGCTAGTATTTAATATTTTTACTAGTAATTTCATACATGATTATAATGTTTGATCAAGCCTACTCTCGATTTTCTTCCTTTTAGATCCCTCTTGCATTTTCTTCCTTATACATCCCTACCACTATTCCCTGCCTATTTTATGTATTCACCTTTGTTTCTTTTTACTCAAGAAGTGCATTTAGTTCTGCTAGTATATGCATGGGGAGGGAGCATGCATATATGCATATGCATAGGTACTCTCTCAGAGACTGCATCCCTGAAGAAAATGAACTCTCTCCCAGAAGCCAGTAATTACCATAGCTCCTAGCTAGGAGTAGTACTTCCTGATTATATCTCTCTTCCATGCTGGAATTTTGTTTTGCATGATTCTGGGCATGCAATCCTGGCTTCTGTGAGTTCATGTGTGAAGCTGCCCTGCTGTGTCTAGAAGACACCATTTCACTATGGTCATCCATTGGCTTTTACAATCTTTCTGACCCCTCTTCCAGCTGTGAACCCAGAGAGATACAATAAGGACTGGCTTGGCAGGATATGCCCAGTGGCACAATACTGTCATGAACGTTATGGAAGTAACAGAACACTTTAAGATTGGATTTAATGCCAGTTCCACACTCTTAATGGGGCCAAGAACCTGATAGTAGATAGGTCATAGGCCCTGGGGGAGAACTCTACTACTATTATTTTGCTAAAAGGGCATAATAGTAAACCAACTTTAAATTATGATTATACACGTATATAAGATCTTATAGTTCTCATCAAAGAAATTTGTTTTTGAAGTAAATAGTGATTAACACGTAGAGAGAAAAAATGACCCACAACTGGTCAGTGTTCAGAGAACAAAAGACTGCATGTTACTTAGCTCAAGACATCTATACCACAACCCTCCTCTCAAGACTCAGAATATTCATTATTCTTAAACATTCTTTTAAGTTGAAAAGTTAAAAGAAGTTGAAAAGTTTCAATTCTATACAGTGAACTTTTTTCAGTAAATTATGTTAGTTTATTACATCAATTTTAATTTGCTTGTCATTTTATGAGACTTGTTATCTTTATTTTTTGTTTCATTTTACTTTTTGACACAGGGTCTCTATTATGTAGCCCTGACTGTCCTGGAATTTAAAGATAGACCAGGCTGGCATTAAACTCATAGAGATCCATCTGCCTCTGCCTCCTGAGAGCTGAGATTAGAGGTGTGAGCCTCTACACCCAGCTGAGGTTTCTTAGCTTGGAAAAGGAATTCACTTCCCACATCAAGGAACTCCAGATTTTATAGGATGTTATTAAAACTACAGGATAAAGTTAGCCTCTATTACTTAATTACTTAAAAAAATCCTTAGGAGTCTGGGTTGTAAGGGAAATATTTCTATTTAGTTCTAAAGAATACAGTTCTGGCTGGGTATGATGTATAGCAGGGAGTAATACTGAAAGGATAGCTCTGGCCTGGGATACAACAGACCCTGTGTCAACAGCTCCCTTAGTCCCAAATAACTACACTTCTCTTAACACATGACAGACAGACTGTTTCCCAATATGATGAAAAGTAAAAGAAGTAGTTATTATGAATAAAAAGGTTGCCACTGATAAATGGATAGGTATAAGGTACACCCTGGAGCTTACCTAATTGGGTCTGAACAATTTATAACATTGGTTAAACTAACAATAATGAGTAATTAGCAACTATACATTAATCATAGGATATAAAGCAATTAAGTTTCCCAACATATATCTACAGGAACAAATATTTTTATTTCTTGAGTGGTAGTCTTTAACTAATTTATTTTCTGGTCTTATGAACCAAAGCCATATGAATCATCCCAGTATGTAACACAGCTTACACTCACTGTCTTAGGAGTCAAGGAGTGCCTGGCTTAGAAGAACTCATTAAAATGGGACAGGACATAATTCTGAATGGTTTGCTCATTATGAAGTTTTTTTCTTTTCCTCTTTACTCCCTTTCTCACATTTCAGAATCACCAAATACCTTACAAAAAGTTTAGGGTAGCTGCAGTTAATCATATATTGAGAACTGACAACTGTCACCCTAAGGCAGAAGTACTGATGTCAATATAGCATAAGGAAAATGTGGGTCCATAAAAGACAACAGTCATATTTTTAAAAATGAAGACACAAATTAGATATAGAAAAGGAGAGAAATTAATTTTCTCTTATTTAAAAAATATGTAATACATCTATAATAATAACTTTCTAAACAGCTAAGAAGGTGAAGGTCTAGCTACATGAAGATAGAATCTAGGTTCCTAGATACCAGTTCTTTTAAAACTCTCTATAGGTTTAATTGCATTCTTGCCAAAATATCTCTTCAAAATTATACAAATCCAAGAATTGATCATAAAAGTTTCCTGAAGATTCAATACCAAAAATAGCTAAAGTAAGGGAAAGGAAGAAAATTGGAAAGGCAGACTAACTAAAAATCATTACTCGCTAAAATATATATAATGAAATCCAGTGTGTATAAGAGAAAGGGCTGAGTTCAGAAAGGAGCCTCAGACATGTGGAAAACTGACTTTTAGACAAAAATTCAATTTAATTCAACAGGAAAAGGAAAGGCCTTTAAACAACTGATGCTGAGAAATTGGATATGTGTTTGTTTGAATGAGAATGGCCTCCATATGCTCATATATTTGAATGCTTAGTCCCTTGCTGGTGAACATTTTGGGAAGGATTAGTAGTTGTAGTTTTGTTGGAGGAGGTGTGTCACTAGAGGTGGGCTTTGGGGTTTCAAAAGCCCATAACAAGCCCAGTCTTGGCATCCTGCCTTTTGTCTGTGGATCAGGATGTAAGTTGTCAACTACTACTACAGCACCACAAATGCCTGCTGCCATGCTTCCCACCAAGATGATCATGGACTCTGAGACTGTAGGCAAGCTCCTGATTAGATATTTTGTTTTGTTTTGGTTTTTGGCTTTTAAATAAGCTGGCTTGGTCATGATGTATCTTCACAGCAATAGAACAATAACTAAGACACTGTGTAAAAGAGATAAACCTTAACTCTTACATCACTCTATATACAAAAATTAACTTGAGGTGAATTGTAGACATAAACAACAATAATAGTACCATACAACTTCAGACAGAAACAGAAACCTGTGGTACAGCATCATTTAGAAACCCTAGGCAGCTCCAACACTGTCTGTTCCAATGGTACTCAGGACTGGCATCTGACTGAATCCTGGAATAACACCTCCAAGCCTCTTGCTTAAAAAGAATGTCTAAGAATACCTACCCTTTGGCCACACCAAATAGTTTGTAGAAACAATGGAATTTTTGGAAAATACATGTTTTTGTTGACCCAGATCCTGTAACACACCATTATCAGGTGGACCTCCTGATCATATTCACCCCCCACTCTTCCTCCCACATCAACCTTCTCCTCCTTACCCAGTCCTTGTGCCAGAAGGACCTGTAGAAAGACTGAAATTGAGTAACTCAGGTTAGTCACTACTAGTACTCTCTGTCTACATGACTGATCCTCTACTAAAAACCACAACATATTTTCTACATGTTAGCTGTGGCATGTGTATGTGTATATATATGTATATACATATATGTATGCAGACAAATAAATAAAAACATAATGAACATTAAAAAGTATTTGTTGCATTGTTAAACTCATCAGTAATTTTGCCTAGGTTGTTGGTCAAAAGGCAGTTGTTCTTTATTTATGGTTTCTTAGCATGTACTTCGGAATTTATTTTGATACTAAATTTTTGCCAATATCCCCACTGTTCTTTTAATTCCTTCCTTGTTCACTGGCTTGTGATATTTTCTGTTAAAAAAATAAAAGATGTTTAAAAGTGACCGAATTTCAATTTGAAGCTTTAAAATTGCAATGCTGTACAGATGGCTCAGTAGTTAAGAGTACTTGCTCTTTTCGCAGAGGACCTGGGTTCAGTTCCCAGGACCCACATGATGGCTCACATTTCTAAGTAGCCCAATTCTAAAGAAATCTGAAGTTTTCTCTGTCTTCTGTGGGTACCTGCATAATGGGGTGCACCTAAACTCTTGCAGGCACACATGAATACACAAAAATGAATAATAACTCCAAAAAAGCCTAAAATTTCAAGTGATGATGAAAACTTTCTCCTAATCAACAAATGATATTTTGTATAAGAATCTCAGTAGGCTTACAAGGAAGTGTGTAAAAAAAAAAAAATCAATATTCACACCAGAAAAATTTAAGGGCAGTAGCTAAATAGGTAAAATATAATATTTTATATTTCATCTGTGGGAGAATGAGGTTGGAAATAGGGTATCTGCAGAAAATGCAGGGCATATTTGTTGAGTGTTCCCTCTGTGTCAGGTCTTACTTGCCAGGTGACATGAGTGGGTAAACAGGACAAGTACCTGGCTGCAGCTAGCTTAGATTATCATGGACAAAACCTGACAGCAACCCAGGTAGATGATGATGCTTTCTAAGGATGAATTTTTTCAAAAGTAATTGGGACAGCAGACAGGGGGAAGAGAGCTTGACAATAAAGACTGTCCTTTTGGAAGTGGTACTGGGCAGGGTTCTCCCTAGAAAGGGTATAGCAAGGCCGAGTGAGAGAACCGCCAGGAAGAATTGAAGTGCAAACACACGAAGCTTAGGTAAGAGAGGCCAGTGTGGCTGTGGCATAGGAGTGGAGACAAGGGGAGGAAGGGAGACAGTGGCACAGATAATCAGAGGACTAGAGGACTGATGGCACAAGGAAACTTTGGAGGGTAAGTGGAAGTATAATATGAGCTGCTGTGAACTGAGACTTCTTTGACTGTTTCTTGCAAGGGGGTACACTAGGGAAGAAGCATTAGGGACTCCTGGTAGAAAGACCTTATACAACAAATGAACCTAATACTCTTTGTCCTTTTAAACATACAGAAATTAAATACCTGGCATAAAGAGGATGAAGCACAAATGAATGGTAAGTAATGTTCCTGATGGCAGGGAGCTGAGTGTGATTGTTACATGGGCACCTTTGGTGCCTAAAATAATGACAGTCCGACATTCAATAAAACTTGAATTAGATGAACTAGCTGTGAAACAAGACTCAGATGAAATGAGCAGATACAAGAGAGCTCCAGACAAGTCTCACGGGCTATGGAACTTGTCTCATAATTACATTTAACTATGGGACAAACATTTCCATCAAGGGTGGGTAATTTTGCAGTAACACGCATGCGCTGTTTTTTTATTGTTGCAATGAGAGTTCAGATTTAAGTTTAAAAGTCAGCCTCTTTGTTGTACATTTTCTCCCATACTTTAAGCTACTAGTTCCTAAGTTGCAGTTATTTTAATGCAATGCAGAAACATACTGTATGAATGCACTCCATAAATGTATATTTAGGCTGCTGGAACACACAAGAAAAGCTAACACATGGGAAAATGTTTAAGAAAAAAATTTGGATAACTTGGCAGTATTTATCATTGCTAACATTGTTTTCTAGAGTAAACTTTGAAATTGCATTCTAATTTGAAATGGTTCTGGTTTGACAAGTTAACTCTTGAGACATCTAAGTATACTATTATGAAAGAACAGAGCTGTTCATCAACCCTTTATGCCAATGTTAATTTCTTTAAAAAGTACAATTTTAATGTTTTTTATTCCTACAGTGACCCTTAAGATTTCTCTGTAAGCAATCACCGATGCACACACAAGATGCATTTATAAGCTTATTTTGTAGTTTTAAAGTCAATTGGGAAATGCAATTTTAATTTTGTTACTGAAATAATTTAAAAATATATCATAGAACTGCCTCTTCTTATTCAACAGTAAAGATCCAAAAAGAGATTATACCAAGTAGAAAACTATTCAGGTTTATTAGGGGTAGAAAAATGAAGCTGGTAACTTCAAAATGTATTCTTTTGGTATCTTTTATGTATTCATGTACGTGGTACTATGCTATAACAGGACATTTATATGTGAGTATACACTATATGTTGAGCATATCCTGACAATACTGCCTACCCCTCCCCTTTCCCAGACTTATTGTGGGTAAAACCCATTACATTGTTTATGCATACTTTATGTTCTTCATCCACCTCTATGTTGTTGGGCAACTATTATAAATTATTATACAATAAACACTGATAGGCAAGTATCTCTGTGACATGATGTTTTAGAGCCCTATAGGTAAATACTCACAAGTGGTATAGCTGTGTCATGAGGTAGATCTAGTCTTACTGTTCTGAGGACACTACATATGGATTACTGTAGTACTTGTATAACTCATATTACCATTGTCATAAATTTATGACGCTTTAAGGAACTTAGGCAATTTATTTAACAGATTCATCACACACACTAGCCTTGACATACTAAAATCTAGGAAATAATCCTTAGGGAATACATAAAAGTTCCTGATGACTTCATGATGCTTGTGGTTCATAACATTGTCAATGGAAAGGGACTTACCGGCTTTTATTCATAAGGTCTGCTCCCCGTGCTTTGTAGTAGTCTAAATTGGGGTGGAACTGGTAAGTCACTGGCCTTGGATTTCTCTAAAGAAGACGAAATACAATAAATGAGAATATATATATATAGAGATAAAAATGACTAAAATGACCATTTTAATGTTCTACACATATATAAGACATTTAATAATTATCATGATTTAACTTTGGTTCCAATGGTTCTTTCTAAGCTGATCAAAACTGAAAAAAATTAAAATATATTTTATTTTAACCTATGTTGATCAAGCATATTATTGACATTAAATTGGCTTTTTATTCTTTTAGTTACTTTCAAATATAATTTTAAAAATGATATAAAATTATAGCAAAATTGAAAAATTAGTTGATCTACAACACAAGCATGAACAACCAAAAGAGTGACAATAGGGGAAAGAAAAGTAAAAATAATCATGAATATTTGATGACCAGAAAACTAAATATGTCCACTAGATGGCACACTGAGCCCTCCTTCTCCCAAAATGAATTCTAAGGTTAACAATTTCTATGTCATCTAATCTCATTTATGAGTTTAACAAGTGCCCAAAATGTGTCAGCCAATGGAATTACTAGAAAGATGACCATTAAACTGACCAATGCACATTATCATAAAAGCTGCAAAACCTGCCCTTTCTGCTATTTAATATTATTTATAGCATGGCAGAAATATCCTTAAATCGTTAGACTGGGTGTGTTCACTTAAATGGGCAGTTACTGATTAAACTGTATTATTTAAATGTGTCAAGCTCCTCACACTTTACAAAATTTACACCATAACTTAATTGTATATCACAATCTTTAACATGTTACATTACCTACATTCCCACTAAAATGTTTTATAAATTTCTGAACATTTTGTAATGCCCATCTAGGCATTTAATTTAGGTAACAACTATGTCTTTGAACTGGAGCATACACTGTTCTCTGAGAGATGTAGACAGACACAGAATGGCTGAATTTTATCTTAAAGAAAAACACTGATATGCTTACATACTAATCCTTGGAGACATAATTCCAAAACACTGATATGCTTGCATGCCGGTGTGGCATAGAGAGGAAATATAATTGTTAAGGTTAAATAGTTTGAAATTCATCAAGCTAACAAGCTGCATCTTAATGGCCACGAAAGACCTTTTTTTCTCTTTTTGCTGAAAGGAGAGAATTTAAACAGCTCAGCCTGTTTATATCTCTTCCAAGTCAGCCCTAATCATCTGACAGAAATGACAATCCCTTGATTTAGCTACAGCTACTATTCCATTGGTTTGATATTCAACACAGATCTTTAATAACCAAATTGGAATTGCCTTGATGAGGGTAATGGATGCTTCCATGACTGCCATACTATTACGTCTAACTGCAACTTTTCCTTCTCTAGGAATTACATAGGTTACTCATGGTAGCCGATGACAACCTGAACCAAGTATAATGGAAAAATAAAATAGAGGTTAAAGCCACTGGCAGATTATGTTCCAAATCAGTCTACTCATTATAAATTTTAATAATTAACTTCTACGAAACTGTAATTCATGACTGATTCTGTTCTTTATTCTCTGTACCTGGAAAAGCATTTTGTTTTTTGCTAATATAAAAGGCCTTTTTCTTTTCTGACTTTCAACAAACTAATAAAGAATCATGCTATTTTTTGTTAGAAAATAATAAAAGAGCAATCCCATGGAAAGGTTACCTGAAACATCTTTATAAAGAAATGACAAGCAATTCAAGACATGAAGTGCTGATCTACCTGAAGCCATTATTAGGAGCAATGATCTGACTTGAGCACATGAATGGGCTCAATGTTGGCTTCACTGAGGCCTATTTAAATCCCAGGAGACTTGCTAGAATCAAAGGAAGACAGTGGAAAGCACTGCAATACTGTGAACAGCATCAAAAAGTAAAAATGAAAAGATGTTGATACTGAATAATTACATGTGAAATACTACAAAATAAAAAAGGAGTAACTGTTCAAAATTATTCAAAAGGTCTCCTATGAAGATGGTGTTATTTTTTAAAATATAAACACAGAAACATATAATCTGGATAAGCATTATGAAAAAAATAATGTGGGTCACAAAAAACAAAACTTTATTGATAGTTAAAAAGAATCTAACAGGCACATTTAAGTACACACACTCACACACCCCTAATTAAAGCAGTGATTCTCAACCTTCCTAATGCTATGACCCTTTAATACAGTTTATTATGTTGTGCTGACCCTAAACATTAAATTATTCTGTTGCTACTTCATAACTATAATTTTGCTATGGTTATGAATCATAATGCAAAATCTGATATGTGACCCCAAAGTATCTCAACCCACAGACTTAGAATCATTGGTTAAAGAAAAGAGGACATGAATTTGAAAGAATGGAAGGGGGGCATATGGGAGGTGATGGAAGAAGGAAAGGGAAAAGGAAGAAGGAAATGATGTAATTAAAAAAAAGACTATCACATAATAAATATTTTAATATCCATCAAAAAATGTGCCAAAACCAAATTGAAACTAAATAATTGATCCCAATCATTATTAAACATACATATATACATATACACGTGTAAGATTATACACCTATATGAAAACAATTCTTTCCTCAGCAGGATGAAATTAAAAAAATAAACAGTATTCTACTTTAAAAGTAAAGAGATACTTTCCTTATTCTGAGCAATTTCTCTCAACTACAATGTATGAAAAACATAACAATTTTTCTTTATAATCTTTAAAGATGTGTAATTTTTTTCTGTAAAATATGAAGTACTAGACTTTTACATATGCAAAACCCTATATGAGGAAGACCAGACCCCATGAGAGTTACAATTTCTTATGGTACAGAACATGTTGACATGTTTAATACCGTAATGTATTCTTTTTTTTTTTTTGTTTTTGGTTTTTCGAGACAGGGTTTCTCTGAATATCTCTGGCTGTCCTGGACTCGCTTTGTAGACCAGGCTGGCCTCGAACTCACAAAGATCCGCCTGCCTCTGCCTCCCAAGTGCTGGGATTAAAGGCGTGCGCCACCACTGCCCAGCCGTAATGTATTCTTAAAGTCAGTTTTCACAGTCCAGATTTCAGACTACATAATCACCTTCAAACCAAAGTATATTAAAATCAAACACACACACACACACACACACACACACACACACACACACACACATTCACTCACACAGGCATAGATAGACTAGAATACAGTGGAATCATATTAAAATCTTGCAGACCAAATGACTTACAGAAGCAAAATTGATAGCAGTAGACATCAAAGTCTTAGAAAAAAAAGCAAACCAGTAAACTCAAACCATGCTGTGGCTGCTGGCTTTCAGACATGCTTTGGTTATTTCTGCAAGATCCCAAACCAACTTCCACAAAGACTTAGTTATACAAATCAATTTAAAAGATTAAGTCATATATCCATTAGTTAGCTTTCTTCACTTCTCAGGTCTTTTATGAGAATTACTATCATGCTCCCTAACATAAATCTGGCTAAAGGAATTGTCTTAGAAAAATATGACTTTAAATGCTGAGGACTGTGGCAACTTTAGTAAGCCAAATGTGTTTGTAGTATGTAATGTTCCTCCCCTCTTGCCTACTCTCCCTGAGACAGCAACATTTCAATACTTTTAGTTCAAACTTAACTTTTTATTGTAGTATAGAAATAGTTAAGTGCTAATCCATATGAAGAGTAACTGAGTATGAGATACTGCAAGAAGTGTATATAACTACTAGATGACACACAACACTTTTTCTTGTTCTGTGTCTGATAAAAATCACATTCATGCAAACATGTCATTACAAATAGTACCATCTGCTTTGATGTCCTCATTCTTGTCCTTCATTTGAAGATGATTAGCTCTTTCCAAATCACTTTTGAAAGTCTAGAAGGAAAGCCTGAAACTCTTTTGAAGAGGAGAGAATCTTTCAGAGGACATTTACACATGAGAGAGCAAAGAATAAAGGAACCAATTTTAGGTATACTGTTCTTAATGTCCTTTTGTACCAGTAGGAACTCATGTCTATTGATAGTTCCACATTGAAGACACTAAAGGACATGCAAAAGTGAGGCATGTAGTAAGACTCCCGTCTATTCGATAGCGCTTTGGAAATGACTTAGTCACACCTTGCTCTAGTCTCACTACCTGTGAAACTGCAGCAAGGACTCAATGACATAATGAAAATAATGTGTCAGGCACTTCATAAAATTTCAGTGAGATGGGGGCTACAATAACCTCTGACATCACTGAGTACAGACATACCGAACAGACTTTGACCTAGAAAGCAGGTATGATAGTATAACAACCTAAAATCTGTGGTATTTTGTAGGTAGAAAAAGTGATGTTATATACTTCTAATAATCACATATAAGCCTATAGTAGGTTCTGTTGAACATTTTACACACACACACACACACACACACACACACACACACACACACACACA
>CAJQZJ010001969.1:5622235-5637019 GCA_907164525.1 Lophiomys imhausi
ACACACACACACACACACACACACACACACACACACACACACACACACACACACAACATGCATGCTAGGAAGATGTAGCAAGCATAATAGATTTCTATGTGGAGGAAAAGGGTGTCTTATTACTGGATAGAAGTGCATACATTTATTAATTTTTAAAACAATATAAAACCATATTATTCAGTATGGGTTAGCTTATGAGATTTTACTAATCACACTGGTTACCTACATGCTACAGTAGTGTCATTTTACAGTTTATTGGCCACGACTTTAATAATAAACCAAACTGAAAAAATTCCTATAATATTCAACAAAACTAACTTTATGTTGTAGATTTGTGTCTGAAATGAAGAAAACACTTGGCAAATGAATTACTCAGTTTTCTTTCTCCTAATATCTTGTTACAAATCCTTAATTTTTACAGCATGACAGATTAGTAAAGGGGAAAAAGAAGGCTCTGAAGGAGAAACAGCACTGTAAAAATATGTGGAATATTTTTCCTTGATGAGAAATATCTTCATTCTAGTGAATACATTATTGTTTCAATGTTAGGGGAAAGGCAGTCATCATAAAAAGAAAACAAAAAATAAAAACAAAAACAACTAATTGCTCAGCTGTTTATAACCAAAAAGCTCTGGGGAAATTTCTCAGGACCCTAAAGGCAAAGCATTCCAGGGATAGATAAACATATGCTGCAGGTGTTTAGAAGAGGCAGGCAGGTGGGGAGAGCCTCAGCCATGGCAGAGAACTTAGTTTAATATGCTATGACTCACAGAACCTCACTACATCCAAGTCAGAGACACTACGGCAAGGGCAACTGGAAGTTGTGAAGCAGACACTCTCCCAAAACAATCATCCTGGCAATGCCAAGCAAACACCGTTTTTCTCTTGTAGTTTTTACAGAAATCAAACACTACCAGTTACAAAAAACAAAACAAAACAAACCTAAAGGTATTTTAAAGCTGGAACAAAGAACAGCCTGAAATGGTGATCATTATCCAAAAAAGATAAGGATGAAGTATTGTTGCTTTTATTTAAACAAATATTCCTAAGGAGACAGTTTGTTGTAATATCCCCTCTTTGGTTTGCTAGGCAACATTAGATTTATCATAATTCTCCTAAAGCCTAAGATATTTCTATATTAAAATGCTAATTGTGCCTTTTCTTTTGCCTGTAATTAAAGCTGGAGAATTCTGTGGTCTGATAGTCACTGATTGCTAGAGGGCTCACAGAAGGTCTTACCATTCTGTTTCTTATTACCACATACTACCCCATTATTAAATACAGATACAGTGACCACAGAGGCAGATATTAGAACCCTACAGATTTACAGAGTTCTGTTACACACATACACACACACACACACACACACCTCAAATATTATTGTTTGAATATTACTGTAAAGTCAGACTTTGTATCATATTTCCTTCCTTGTCACTTATCTAGGACTTGAGTCTCATACATTACTTGTGAGTGAGCACAACAGTTATTTTGTTATAGTAGTAAAATATATGCTGGCTACTACATCAAGCCATACCTTCTTCATATAAGCCAATGTTATTTTTGTAAAACAATCAACAAACAGAAACAGCTTATACTGTGAGCTGATTTCAAATGTCTACTATAAAACAAATTTGCAAGACATCAGACTTTGAAAAATAAAATCAAATACTGCTTTTAATACAATTTTTGGAAAAATTAAGAGGTATGAATACAATGCATTTGTCAAGTTAATGGATTTTCATCTAAGTAAATAAGGAGCATAAAATGTTCTAATTTGGTAGTATGTTGGACCATTAACCAAGCACTAAGATCAAAATGATCTCTTGTATATACTAATATTGCCTACATGTTTTGATAGGAAATATATTAGAAGTACAGTATGACCATATTATGAATAGTGTTATAAATCTTAGAGCAATTAATACAAAAATACAAAAAAAGAGAAAGTTTAAAAAAAAAAGAAGAGTAAAACCAACATTAACTGGGCAACTATACAGACAAAACCTCTGAGCCTGTGCCAGCCACATTTTATATACCGAATAAACATAACTCCCCAAAGTTACATCCTCATCTATGCCCTGGCACGCCAAGGTCTCAGATGGCAGAGAAGCATTTTAAACCACCTGTGCGTTATGCACAGTTCTAACTTCACACAATAAAAAGAAACCAGAAGAGAAATATCTTTTCTTTTTTCTAATGTTGTTTACATTTTTGAACTTAGCATGTAGACAGATGCCAGAGTAACACACTCCCCGAGAGCCTTCTATATTTGAAATTTATATATATGGAAAGTAGTTTGGCTGATAAACTTTTCTTTAACACTAACACTGGGCCTCAGAGTAACCCCCTTCAGGGAAGCATGCTCTTCACCATCCACTCAGCTCTTTCTCCTTGCCTTTGCTTTAGTGTCCACAGAGCAGAGGGCAGAGAATGTCCTCTGTGGTTTAACAAATTTGAAGTTCATTTGTGTGTTTCTGAGAATGATTCTCTGCTGTCTGATAATTACTGAATTGAAGTGATTAAAAAAAAAGAACAATTTAAAGACTAATTTTAGGGTTTCTAGACCCTCATGGATAGATTTTGGATCATAGCAGACTTGAGAACACTGGTTTGAGAGAACATGTTTCAATTTCATCCCTTATAATTGTCAAGGTAAAAACTGAAGTCATACACAATAAGAACTGGAAAAGGACCTAGCACAAGTATGCTTTTGATGTAGTTTTGGAAATAATTTCAATGACAGAACACCTTGGAATTTAAAGTTCATTTACTAGAAAAATCTATTCACTTAGGCATTGTTTCTCGACATGCTTTTTAGTTTAACACAAAAGAATCAATAAATAACTGTGTTTCTAAGTGAATAGAGTCCACTAAATGTCAATGGAGATTAATCTACAGATCAAAATGACAGTTTTGATGGGCGTGCCTAATTTTTACACAATCAAGTACGTGAAATAAAAGATTAGAGTTGAGTCAGTTAGATTTTGTATGTCTTGACAGTCACTCTGGATTCATGTGCTACTGTAAAAGGAACACTGGTATCTGGTACAAATTTCTGGAGAGAGTACACAAAACTGGGAAATATTTTCCTTTTAACCAATAACCTCTGACACAGCTCAGCTTAAAAATCAAAGTTCCCTCAAGTGTCTAGTGGTGATGAGGAACACATCAATAGAAGGTGATTTATGATATTAGGCTATTAAGGTTACTTTTGTTTAAATTTACTTGATTAGTTAAATTTATTTTAGTTTTGAGATTATAATATATTTATATAATTTATATAAATGTTATATAAAATTTGTACACATATATGTATATATGTAATTTATATATACACATAATATATATAATTTATATATAGAGATATATATTTATATATAACTACATAATTATATGATTACCTAATATAGATACACAATTTATATATACATGCAATATATAAATTATATACATATTGTGTGTGTATATATGCTATCTATATTATATAATATAGATATTTAATTTATATATACACGCTATATAAATTATAAATATTTATATATAACTACATAAAGTAATTATATGATTACATAATATAGATACATTATTTATCCATCCCTTGCCTCCCCAAACCCTCTCATATACCCTTGCTTTTTTTCCAATTTATGGCCTCTAATTGTTATTACATGCATATATATATATATATATATATGTATATATATATATATATATATATGTGTGTGTGTCTACACATATATATTCCTAAATATAACCAGCTCAGTCTGTATTCTGTTACTTGGATGCATGTCTTCGGGGATGACTGGTTGGTCTTGGATAGACATCTGGTGTGCTGCTCCCTAGGGAAGACCATTTCTTCCACTTCCAACATTTCTTAGTAGCTTGTAGTCCTTTGTGTAGGGTTGAGGCCTTGCAGGCTTTCCCCAGTCCACTTTGGCATGTCTACTGGTGTCATCCCTGTTCAGCTCATGTTTAGGCAGTCATGTTGGTGAACCTTTATGGGTGAAGCATCTGATATGAATAAGGGACACAATCTCACAGCAAATTCCTTGATCCTCTGGCTCTTAAAATATTTCCTCCCCTCAATGGAATGATACTCAGCCATCAGAAACAAGGAAATCATACAATTTGCTGCCAAACTAGAAAAACTCATCCTGAGTGAGCTAACCCAGACCCAGAAAGACGCACGTGGCATCTATTCACTTATAACTGGATTTCAGCCATATAGTACAGGATAACTATACTACAACCAACAGACTGAAAGGAACTGGAACATAGACTTTGCTGCTTGTTAGTGGGATACTTTCCCCTAATGGAGGTGCCATGTAGCCACCAATGCAAGAGGAAGCTCTGAGCCCTCATATGACTGCTGAACTGAAAGGGGCTGATATGTAGGGCACCCCACACTGGAGGAGTAGGATAGTTGGGAGAAGAGGGAGGGAGATTGGAAGGGTGGACTCGGGAGGGGTGGAAGGCTGGGAGGGTGATGGAGATGTAAATTGAAGTAATAAACAAAAAATGAAAATAATAAAGTAGAAAAAAATTAACCTTAATTTTATATCAATATACAAAGATCAATACTAATGTAGCCAAATATAATCTTAATTTTGTGTTATATATACAAGGATATAAGAGCATATTCAATAATCTATCCCTTTTTCTTTTTTAAATGTTTATTACTTCAAGTTATATTTCCATCACAGACCCTTCCTTCCACCCTCTCCCCCTTCTCCCACAACTTATAATTCTTTTTTAAAATAATTAGGCCATAATTATGAAAATTATAAGGTATAACATACATTCTCAATGTCCAGTCAATACATATTTGGCAACTGATACTAATATTCTATTATCTGCCAGTCTCCATGATTTTAAAGTTCTATACCTAACTCAGTTTCCATCCTAACATGCATTACCATCTAAAAACATCTTCTTAGACCTAGAACATCCTTTTAATTCCTAAATAACTTCAAATTTAACTATGAAACTATAATTATCTAGTCTTCAACCACATCAGATCAGAGACCTGAGAAGGATAAATATATCTGATTATACAGGAAGTGCAGAGCCAGAAGCTTCCAAAACTAAGAAATGGCAGACAACTGGCTGCCTGGACAGTTCCCAATTTCTCACTATAACATTGGAGGATCTATCTTCAGCCTTTGGGCCCAGTATCTCTGACAGACATTACTTGTAAAGCAGGAATTATGAAGGACTTGCCTACCCTATCTTGGCAAGAGCTAAAAGGTCGACTTAACCTGCTTCTAAGTTTTGTCCTTTTCAGACAGCATTCTGTCTGCAGTTGAAGCAAGGGATTTTTCTTGCCTAGTGACAAGCTTGCCACTAATGTAACCATCTCCAAATGGAGATTCTTTGATGTTTATCCTCTACTTGGAGTAGAATAGGGGGTGCTGTCAGGAGCTGACAGGTCTCAATATCAAAAAAATCTTAAGTTAAGAAAACATCTTTGAATCCCACATTCTACAGATCTCTTGAGGTTTTTGAGGCCACCTATCTCCTCCAAATATTTGGATAAGCAAATGTTGCTTGTCTCTTAACAACTTGATTTCCGGTTAACTTAGAAAACATCTGTGATAGACTATGCTAGTATCTAACGAAATGACCTGTTTGAATGACTATTTGCATTTCTTCATTACTGTAAACAGTTGGTGACAGCTGCTATCAAAAGGCCAAAACTTCACATAGCATTTTTAAGATTTACCTAGGTACAATACATTAAAAAGGGTTAACCTTAATTATGTATCAATATACAAAGAACAATACCGATGTAGCCAAATATAATCTTAATTTTGCATCAATATACAAAGATATAAAAGCATATTCAATAATATATCCCTTTTAATTTATCATTCCTAGATCATGTCTATATCCCTTTTTTTTTTTCAGATCCTCCCCTCCCCAGAGAAAGAAGGATAGAGAAAAGAAAAAAAAAAATCCCTGGATCTAACCTCTAAAACATTATATAACAAGATCATTTAACAACTTGTAACCAATCCCCCTAAATAACAACAAACATTTATAACCCAACAAATGGCCAAAGGAAAAAAGGAAAAAAAAATCCCCCACCCTGCCTTCTGGGAATGGGAAGTTGCTCTCTTAAAATTGCTTCCTGCTGATTTTGGATGTAGGAAACCTGTTTGGGGGCCCAAATAAGAATGTAAAATAGTTAAGCAAGTTAATATTAACATTTGGTGTTCAGTGTTTTTATCCTCAGGTATTTAAATGTCCTATGGAGTTTGTAGTTCATTTCCTTTAAATACATTTTTTTTCAGTAAACACAATAGAAAATAAAGTTGAGAAAACTCAACAAAGTTTTAGAGAACATTGCAGAAGATGGTAAGATTGTTAAGAGCCAGAGAGGATCAAGGAATTTGCTGTGAGATTGTGTCTCTTATTTATATCAGAAGCTTGACCCATAAAGGTTCACCAACATGACTGCCTAAACATGAGCTGAACAGGGATGACACCAGTAGACATGCCAAAGTGGACTGGGGAAAGCCTGCAAGGCCTCAACCCTACACAAAGGACTACAAGCTACTAAGAAATGTTGGAAGTGGAAGAAATGGTCTTCCCTAGGGAGCAGCACACCAGATGTCTATCCAAGACCAACCAGTCATCCCCGAAGACATGCATCCAAGTAACGGAATACAGACTGAGCTGGTTATATTTAGGAATATATATGTGTTGACACATACATACATACATACATGCATGTAATAAAAACAATTTTTTCCAGGCATGAACTGGAAAAAAAAATCCCAAGGAATGGTGTATGAGAGGGTTTGAGGAGGCAAGGAATAAATAATGTAATTACATTATAATCTCAAAAAAAATTTAACTAATCAAATAAAATAAAATTAAATTAAGTTTAATAGCCTAACATCACAAATCACCAGCAATTGATGTGTTCTTCATCACCACTAGACACTTGAGGGAACTTTGATTTTTAAGCTGAGCTGCATCAGAGGTTATTGGTTAAAAGGAACATATTTCCTAGTTTTGTCTACTCTCTCCAGAAATTTGTACCAGATACCAATGTTCTTTTTACAGTAGCACATGCATCCAGAGTAAAATAGTCAAGACATATAAAGGCCCACAGGCAACTAAGAAATGCTGAGAGTGGAAAAAATAAGTCTTCTTGGGGGAAGAGCACAACAATTGATTATTTAATGCTGATATGGTTAGCCCTGAAAGCAAGCACCCAATTAACATACTGAGAGGTTGTACTTTCGTATTTATGAATATATGTCTATGTACTATGCATGTGTACACACACACACACATATTTTTGTAACAATCATTAATGAAAAGAAGCCATGAATTTGAAAGAGAGCCAGAAAGGGCATATGAGAGGGTTTGCAGGGAGGAAAGAAAGGGACAAAATGGTATTATAATCTCAAAAAGTAAAAGAAGTAATAATAATAATTTAAAAAAGATGGAGAGTGACCATCTTTACTTCTTCTTCAAGTTTATGAACCATTGGAAAGATCCATGAACATAGTTAGCAGTCTTTTTTATAAGTGACCTGTGGCTTGTGTAAGTTTGTGTGTGGCTGCATTTATAGGTCTAAAAAAGGAGAAATTGTGCAAGTACTCAAGACTTCTGCCTGTATTTGACAGATGTGGCTTATAGAAGTTTCTTGTCTAAGTATTAGAAATCATCTCTATGAGAAGAAATTTGATGAGCTAAGGGAGAAATCTTCCTTCCTCTCATCTCAGCTGCTAAAGAAAGCTAGAAAGAGAAATTGCACTTTCAATACCCAGCTCCACAGTAAAGAGAGTAAGGTTGTAGGGCAGTGTGATCTGAATTTGGCTCCTGCCTTTTTGCCATGAGAACTCAATCAGATTTATCTCTTTGTGCCTCAGCTCCTTCACTTGTTTGGCAACAAGTAAGAATGCCTATTTTTAGCAGTTGTAAAATTGGTGAATGCTAAGGAGTAAAGTACAGCAAATGGTAAATACATGTCATCTAACAGCATGGAGCTTAGTTGATCCATAGTTTTAGTGGCATCTGCTGAAGAAACTGGGGAGTCTGGTTTCCCCTGAGCTATGATCACCACTAATACAGGGCTTTGTTTCTTAAATGCTCTTCCAGCCTTCCCCCTTTCTGGCTTTATAATAAGAGTAATTTTACTTCAATTCTTTCCTAACTGCATAATGTTTATAAGTTTTTATTTATGTTCACTATGACCTTGTATGTAATGAAATATATTTTATGAAGAAAACCCCCAAGAATGTCAGTATGCAGGAAAGAATCTGATGACTCAACTTCTGATTACTGAAACAGCATGTGGTTAAAGGATGTTAAGGTATTCATACCTCTGTAACACTGAATGAAGACAGGAAATTTTTTTTTTACAATCTAATTTTCAAGAATCAAATTTATTAATAATGGGAGTCTGAGGTACTTAAGAACTATGAGAGAGATGAAAATGTAAAATTCATATAAAATGCCTTTGAGCATAGTTATATATAAAGCCTTTTTCAAGAAAACAGGTGATCTCCAGGCTAGCAAGACTTAACTGGACCCCTTACATGCTTACTACATATCTAAAGATGTAAATAAAAAACAGTGGCAAGGAGGCAGAGATACAGAGTCAAAGAGGCGCACACAGGCAGAATTAGTAACTAGTGGACTGCACCTTCCAGATCCATCATACAAGAAGGGTAATGTTAGCCTTCCTAGTTTGCTTTCACTAAAGGTCCCTGCCATTTGTGGTATCTAGGTACTTCAAGGAAGCCTGATTACTACTGGATTGTTTATACAGGTCTATTGTTGCTGTTCACACAGAATTAAATGGCTTCCCCCCCCCCCAGTAAATTATCTTCTAACAATGTGGTCTCTAATGTAGGCCTGTGTCTTAGTCTGTTTGTGGTGATTAAAAACAACAACAACAACCACAACACAAACCTGGTACATTACAATTCTGAAGGCTAGAAATTCCAAAATGAAGGTACTGGCAGAATTCATATCTGGAAAGGGTCCATTTCTTGGTTCAATGACAATGTCCTCTTGCTTTGTCCTCACATTGTAGAAAGGGTGAGCCATTTTTTGTGTAACTTTTATAAGGGAGATAATCCCAATTATAGAGCATCATTGTCATGAACTAATCAGTTTCCCAAATCTCCACATCCATATATCACTACCTTCAGGGGGTTAAGATTTTGACAAGAATTCTGCAAGTTAACAAACATTCAGACCATAGCAGCCTGTTATGAAGAGTTAAAAGACTTGTCATAATGACATGCCAATATCAGTCTTACAGCTACCTTAGAACTCACTATAGCTCAATAAACAAACATGACTAGCTTTACTCAGCAGCCTTTGAAAGATAGTTAGGGTTTGTGTCTGACTGTTTCTTTCTCCCTAAGAATTTTGATAAAATCAAATTTCTGAAGTTATAAGACTGAAGATCATAAGCCCTCTGGGCTTTTAGCTCTTCCCTTAGGAGTTCTCTCAGTGAACATGATAGATAAAGGAGCACAAATGCTTTCATTTTATAGGCAAGCCACTGCTTGCCCAACCTGCTTTCTCTTCTTTCTTGGTATACAGTTCAGCTACATCAGAAAGGCTCACGTGGTTGAGCATCGTCATGAAATGAGTTTAGGTTGATGAACATGAATCAAAATGATGCATGTCACCTGGAGGCTTGTCAATAGAGCCTTTGCAAGCATGGATGTCCATGTTGTGTTTCTTCATCTTGTTGGGGGAGTCAAGGTGTATGATAACCTTGGATAATGGAAATTGACATTAACAGACTGGCAGCACCCTGAAGACTGTGACTCTGAGACACCTCCCTCAAATTGCAGAGTACTGTTCAAAGGGTGAAAATTAAAATCTATTATGTAAGGAGCTTAACCAATACACAGCAATGAGAAAACAGAATGAATCTTATAACAAACATCTTAACTTCAAAGAGAAGAGTTGTCCAATGTGATTTCTTGTAACTACCTAATTCTTGAGTGTGTTTATATATGTATACATATATATACACATCTGTGTGTGTGTGTGTGTGTGTGTATATATATATATATATATATATATATATATATATATATTAGTATCCTACCCTCCTTTTTGTTTTCCTCCCTTCCAGTTCACATTACCACTTGTAACTCTTTGAACTGGTTTCCCTCTGGACTAGTTTCCCCTCATTTGTAGTGTTTGTATTGTCTTCCATATAATGCAAACGCTGTAGTTTCATGGTTAATAAAAAAATTCTCAAAGATCAGTAAATTTCATATTATAAAATTGTAATTACTATTGTTATACATTTTTCCCATCTCAATCTCACTGAGTGTCAATTCCTTGGGGGAACAAACTTGTCAAACTAATTATTGTAACAATATACTGATTTTCAAATTCAGTATTCTAATCATAAATAAATGAGAAGCTATGGTTGGAGAAACCAGGTTTAAAAATAATGTTAATAATGTTTATGTTCTTTGTCCAAGACTAATCAGTTCATACTAATTGTCCCAGGTCATTTTCAGTTAGGGACAGTGGGCAGTGTAAGTGTGGAGTAGTCACAACACTTCACATTAGGGAAATGCAAATAGAGGACAAGAAGGAAGAAGACTGGTAGGTCCAAGGAAAGAGCAAGAGCTAAGACATGTCTGGAGTACTGTAATTTTACTTCACTCTCTTGGGTCTTGGGTGAAAACCAGGCATTTTAACCAGTTCTAAAGAAATTAGAAAGTGCATGACATTCCTAAAACTGAATAGCTTACCGAACTGACTTAAGCATCAGAACCACCAAGAAAAAGCATATAATGTGTTCAAACTAAAGAGCAGTACTGGAGAACTAGGATGTCACAGACTGTCTTATCAGTGTTCCCTGGAAAAGGCATCTTGCTGTGTCCTCCTGTGGCCAAAGGGTTGAGCTAGGTGTCTGTGAAACATTTTTTAAAAAACATTTATTTATTAACTAAAAGATACATCACAATCACAGCCCCCCTCCCTTCTCCCCTCCTGCTACTCAGTACCCACCTCTCAGTTATCCTTCTCATTCAATGTGGGGGTCCCCCACATATCAGCCCTGCTCAGTTCATCAGTCACATGAGGGCTAAGAGCTTCCTCTTGCTGTTGGGCCTCACATGGCAGGCCAGCTAGGGTAAAGTGCCCTAGTAGCAGGTAACAAAGACCATGACTGAGACCACCCGATCCCTCGCTACTTGCTAAGGGATCTCTGTATGAAGACCAAGTTGCAATCATCTATATTTTTATAGGTTGGGGGGTGTCTAGGTCTGGTCTAGGTTTCTTTCTTCTTTTTTTGGTTAATGTTTCAGTCTTTGTAAGCATCTAGGGGCCTAAGTTAGTTGGTTCAGTTGATCTTCATGTGTTGTTCTTGTCCCCTCTGTCTCTCTATTCCTCTTCCCTCTCTTATATAAGACTCCCAGAGCTCCACCTAATGTTTGACTGTGTGTCTCAGCATCTGTTTTGATCTGCTGCTGAGTGGATTGTCTTGTATGGTAGTTATGCTAGGTTCCTATTTGCATCTGTGGGTTGTAGGATAGTTATTCTGTTCTATATGACTAAAATCCAGTTATAAGTGAAAAGATGCCATGTGTATCTTTCTGAGTCTGGGTTAGCTCACTCAGGATGAGATTTTCTAGTTCCATCCATTTGGTTGCAAATTGCATGATTTCCTTGTTTATGATAACTGAATAGTAATCCATTGTGTAAATGTATCACAGTTTTTTTTTTTTTAAATCCATTCTTTGGTTAAAGGTCATCTGGGTTGTTTCCAGTTTCTAGTTATTACGAATAAAGCTGCTATGAACATTAGCTGAGCTGATGTCCTTGTGGTTTGGTGAGGAATCGTTTGGGTGGATTCCCAGGAGTTGTATGGCTGGGTCTTGAGGTAGGGCTATTCCAAGTTTTCTAAGATATCACCAGACTGATTTCCAAAGTGCTTGTACAAGTTTGCACTCCCACCAGCAATGGAGGAGAGTTCCTCTTTCTCCACATCCTCTCCAGCATGTGCTGTCAGTTGAGTTTTTGATCTTAGCCATTCTAACAGGTGTGAGATGGAATCTCAGAGTTGTCTTGAGTTGCATTTTCCTGATGATTAAGGATGTGGAACATTTCCTCAAGCGTCTCTTGGCCATTAGAAATTCCTCTTTTGTGAATTCTTGGCTTAACTCTGTGCTCCATTTTTTGATTGGTGACTGCGAGCACTACCCCAAAGTAAGGGGGGGAGGGGAAGAAAATAATTACACTTTAGTCAAGGGTGAGTTTGGTTTTGGTTTATCTTCAGTTTCAAACGTCACACAGAAACAAAGCCAAATCAACAATATCACTCCTGGTATCACAACATAGAAGTAATTAGATATCTATTACAGTCATGGGTACCTCCTCCTTAGTGGTCGTGGTCGAGGTCAGCACAAGTGGTGGTAGCAGATAAGGGCTTGAGGTGTCTGTTCCTCTGGATTTTTCAGGGCACCAGAATGTCTGATGAACCTCCTTCCACAGTGGGCTTGGTGGGAGTGGTGATGGGGCCCCCAGTGTCAGCGAAATCCGGCAAGGCTCTCTGCTTACCAGTGTGTCATGGGTGGCATATCCTGCCTGGCTGAAGTGAGGGGTCCTCCTGGGGAGAATGTCAAGCATGGTGCCCTGCTGCTTGCATCTCGAGAATCTCCCCACTGTTCTTGGTGACTGCTCCTTATATGCCCTTTGTCTATATCACACTTTGCACTATACTTATCACACCTCACGTATGGAATAATGCCTAGCAATGTGCTTAGCTCCTACAGGATGCCTAGGTACTCCTTACAACTGCATTATTTGGTTTCTTGGTATTTAATTTCTTGAGTTCTCTGTAAATTTTGGACATTAACCCTCTGTCCGATGTTGGGTTGGTGAAGATCTTTTCCCAGTCTGTAGGCTGGCATTTTGTTCTAATGACTGCCCTTTGCCTTACAGAAGCTTTTCAGTTTCATAAGGTCCCATTTATTGATTGTTGGTCTTAGAGACTGAGCTGTTGGTGTTCTGGTCAGAGAGTTGTCACTTGTGCCAGTGAATTTGAGGCTTTTCCCCACATTCTCTTCTATGAGATTTAGTGTGTCCAGTTTTATGTTGAGGTCTTTGATCCACTTGGTCTTGACTTTTGTGCAGGGTGATAAATATGGGTATATTTGCATTCTTCTACATATTGACATCCAGTTAGACCAGCACCATTTGTTGAAGATGCTTTCTCTTTTCCATTGTATGTTTTTGGCTTTTATAATCCCAATTATGAGGACATAGCCCTATAATAATGAGGATCCAGTACTAAAAGATCTGTTTAACCTGAGGAGCTCAGGTGAAAAACAAGAGAGACAATGCATCTTCCCTGGCTGCCTAATAGCTGTGTCTGGGGAAACTGAACTGATAGGAGTAAACTATCATCCCAGTTAAGTATCACAATCCTAGGATCAGTTCTAAGGAGAAGCTATCTCTTAAAATATTTTATTACACTGCTACTTAAAAACAGAATCAAGTGTTATGCACCACTGTTATGTTTTTATTTAGAAACTATATATACGTAACACTCATATTAATCTGTCTTATGTGTTGCAAAATATACACATAATAGAGTTTTAAAATGACAGACATGAAATAGGTATATTTAAATTACTTTTAAGAGTTTGTTTTTGTTCTTTCTGAAAAAAACTATATATATATATATACATATATTTTATTTTTACCAATAGCAGTATAGTTGAATATACTTTATTTATATTTAATATATAATATAATTTATATATTTATATAAATTATATTTAATATTTAATATAATTTATATAAATATTTATCTATAGTTGTATATACTCTATTCTTTTTGGAAAAAGATTTACTCTATTTTATGTGCATGAATATTTTGCTTCATGTATTTAAGTGTACCATGTGCATACCATGCCTACAGAAGCCAGTAGAAGGAACTGGAACTCCCAGAACTGGAGCTACAAATAGTTGTGATTTGTCATGTGGATGCTGGGAACCGAACCTGTATCCTCTGTAAAATCAGCAAGTGTTTTTAATTGAGCCATCTTTCAAGCTCAACTTAAGTAGGTTTTGTTTGTGTGTATGTGTGTGTACTTTTGTTCTTTTGGTTTTGGTTTTTTCAAGACAGGTTTTCTCTGTGTAGCCCTGACTGTCCTGTAACTCACTATATAGACCAGTCTACCCTTGAACTCAAGAGATCTGCTTGCCTCTGCCTCGGAGTGCTGGGATTAGAGGTGTGCACCACCACTTCCAAGCTGTTTTTGTTGTTTCGTTTTGGAGACAGGGTCTCACTACTTAGTCCTGGCTGGGTTTACAATGAAGAGAACAATGCCTCTGCCCCGCTGAATGCTGGGATTAAGTTGTGACCCATCATACTTGCCTGAGTCAAGGCCAATTTTACTTTGGAAATGCTAAATCTGAATGGAAGAAAGATACTGTTAGCTGCATTTGTATAGCATTATTTCATAGCTCACTAAGTATGCGGAGATCCCCGTTTAATACAATTGGTAGCTTCTTCAATGGCAATCAGTTCTAAAAATCAGGTAAACCCCATTTCTGCATTTTCAAAAGTTTATTAACCAAGTATGACAGTCTGTTTTCATTACTTTAGGCATTCTTTGAAATTTTAGAGAAGTCATACACCCGAAGTACCTTTATAAAGCAAGAAAGTTGTAAATGAATAAAACTATTCCAAAATATTCTCTCTCCATAGTAATGTTCTTTCCACAGAATGAATTTCTTTAAAAAATTTCTTACTTTCATTATTCAAATGTTTCCATT
>CAJQZJ010001969.1:5650012-5673888 GCA_907164525.1 Lophiomys imhausi
ACACACACACACACACACACACACACACACACACACACACACACACAAAGGATCCTTCAAGAATGTCAGCTTTTAGAGAAATACTCTATTTTGGGGTAGAAAAGTTGAAGAAGAAATATCTGTAACATGAAATCATGAAACAATACAGAATCTCAGTAGAACCCCTGGGAGAAAAGTTGTTAAATGGAAGAACACCATGAACCTTCCTAGATTGCCCTTAGGTCCTTTACTAGCTACAGAAAGGGTGACAATGGTATTCTTGAAGGAACATGTCTCAGTTTCTAGTGATGTTGAATGACTGGTGGTAGTCCAAACCCATTAGATAAATTTCAGTCCTTACAGGCAGTTTACAATGTTATTATGCAATGACAACAATATTTTAACTATGGTTGAGATTTTTTTAAAAAATAAAATGAATAAAATTTTAAGTACTAGCCTAAAATCTGAAACTGGAAGTTCACACACTTTGTAATTTAAAACTGTAAAATTTAGCACAAGCTGAAACAAAAGATAGACCAGAATTGGCCGAGGACAGAAACATTACATATAATGTTTTTCTAATAAGTTCTTATATAAAAGGATGATTATAAAATTGTTTCACATCTAGTAGCTTTCTCCTAATAACAGCACTAGACACTGTTGGGAGACCTGAAAACTTACTAAGAATTTTTCTCTGAATATTCTCTTCTCAAAACAAATGGAAGTTGCCAAGTTCTTATTGCATAATCTAAAATGGTAGTCCATACACTGTATTTCATTTGTAATAAGTCTTTGTGGTGAGGATAACACTTCAATGCACAACACAAATAAGAGCACCAAAAATGAAAATTACTTTGATTATGTTTTTGTATTAGAATTTTATTTGCTAAAGGGTAAAAACAGATTTTCAAAATTCACAGTTAACTTAAAACAATAGTTTAAACCTCTATTCCTAGCCCTCACTGCCTTCAGGAAGGAGGGAACATCTGGCTGTTTAAAGAACACAACATGTTCACATTTTCTATGACTTTTGTTTCTAGTTGGGTTTAAATATTTTTTTTAAATTGAACTACTTGTTAGAACAATGTTTTTTAATCACTTCATATTTTTCAGACTATCCTCCTTCTATCCTTCTAGCTTCATTTAGTGGGTTATGTTTGGAAATCTGCTCACTAGTTCCAGTGTGATTAAAAGAGAGAAAGAGGGGAGAGACAGAGAGAGAGAGAGAGAGAGAGAGAGAGAGAGAGAGAGAGAGAGAATCAGAACCACGATCTGAAGAGTCAAATTTGGAATCTGTATTTCTATTAAGCAGATTCTTTGCTAAATCATTGTTATTTCATAACATCTGAAGGTAGAAACAACTTTTCAAAGAGTTCTGAAATGGCAAATTAAGGAACTAGACGGTACTTAAGGTCAAGTGGTAGGGTTAAATCACTGTCGTGATAAACACGGCAGTTAAAGTACATCACTGGCTACAGTTTGTGTGTATATAGGTACAGGTTTGATAAATTTGCCAGGTATATGAGTTTTATGTAAATTAGAGTCAATGTGGGGTCCTAGAAAGAGACATGGCATTTGAAGGAGATAAGTTTCTTTACCAATCATATGTAGGACACAAAGTTAATTGATGGAAAATGAACAGGAATCATTCCTGAAAAATAACTGATAAAAGGCATGTACCCATCCATAGATGGGTAAAATAAAACATGCCGCGCTTAGTCAAAGGGAGTATGTGTCCTCACTGACCCTGGAAATGGCTTTGTGGAAAAGGTAGAAAGGATGTCAGGAATCTCAGGAGGGAGAAAGTTGACATAAAGTTCTAGAAGTCACTCTAGCTAGCTTATATATAGCTTATAAGCTTCTGGCCTTGCATCTTCCCCAATCTACTGCAGAGAGGGAAGACAAGCTGTTCTGTCTTAGTTCACAGGGCTGCTATGAGGACTGCAGTAAGTTCGTCCAAGTGTTAGAAAAACTATGAATTATAGTTCAGTTATGATAGGTTACAGATCTATTATTTCAAATGGCTCAAATGAAAGATTTTCCCAAAGTAGTCTACCCCACCCATACAAAACAATTAGAGATCAGTGTCTCAAACTGTATTTATAGAATATATTCTCAAGAGAGCAATTTTCACGAGGAAATTAAAGACGATAACAGGGCAAAGTGCTTTTGTGAAGGTGGGCAATGAATTACTAAGGAGTTCCTTGCTGCTGTTTATTGAATCTGTCAGCAGCATGCTCACAACTGTGAAATGAAGCTGGAACAAAGAAAAGTCCACTTCATGCCTCAGATCTTACTTGTTACTACTAGCGGGCTTCACTTTTGTGTATTTACTCTAATCTACTTGAACCAGGATCTACTTGACAGCACCTTAAGTGTTTCATTGTTATTACTAAAAAAGAAAAAAACTAGAGTACTCTGATGTCTGGGATTTTGGAGACTAGAGAAGAGGCATTAACATTATATTTTTCTTCCCATTTTCCCTTAGCATAGATGGCTTTTTTTGTGCTCTAATTGACAGTCATTGAGTGAAAACTTTGGGCTCTTGTGGGTTTCTATGGTACACAGACTAGCAGGCTCTTTCCCTTCTGCCTTTACAGCATGAGACAAGGTTATACTAGTCCATTAGAAATCAGTTCTTTATAGGCAAATAATGACCTGGTTGGGCAGGTCATCAGAGATAATTTTATTCCACTTCTACATGTTACAAAAAAATATCAAAACTCAATAAACATGATGGTTCCAAAATATTGGACTTGATCTATGTTACTAGTTTCTAGTTCAGGCTTCTCGTAGGCACACTATACTGTCAGAGTGGAAATTTCCTCTTCTGAAATTTACAGTGATGTCAACGAACCAGCCACTATAATCAGTTACAATTACGCCTTGGTTTGATAGTCATCTGAAAAACCCTTATGAGTAAAGAACTTTCTTTACTTTTCCTACAGATACCATCATTTCAAGAACCTCTTCATGTGAGTCTGTACCATGACTTCCTCCTCAGACCCAGTTTCTTAAGTTCCAGAAACATCAGTTATGTCCTACCTTTGAAGACAGTTGTAGTTGGTAAGATTCTGAATACAGAGATGAGTAGGTCCCCTTTAAAGACATTAATGCTAACACTTTTCTCCTTAAACCTGATTCTTAACTTTTTTTTATCATTCTTAAAAAAAAAAATCTTCTCTCATATATTACATCCCAACTGCAGTTCCCCCTTTCTCCCCCCCCCCCAGTGATTACCCTTCTGCTCTCTCCCAGATCCACCCTAACTCTACCTATGCTCAATAAAGACCAGTCCTCCCAGGGTCATCAAACAAACAGGGCATAACAAGCCAGGTACAAACCATCACATCAAGGCTGGCTGAGGCAACCCAGTAGGAGGAAAAGGGTCCCAGCAGCAGGCATAAGAGTCAGAGACAGCCAGCACTCCCACTGTTAGGACTCCCACAAGAACACTAAGCTACTCAGCCACAACATATATGCAGAGGACCTAGGCCACCCATACAAACTCCCTGGTCTCTGCAAGTCCCCACGAGTCCTGGCCATATTTTCCTGGTGTGTCCTTGACCCCTCTGGTTTCACAAGTCCTTCCTCCCCCTCCTCTGCAGGACTGTCTGAGCTCTGCCTATTGTTTATCTGTGGTACTCTCTGCTCCATCAGTTGCTGGATAAAGTCTCTCTGGTCTCTTTGGTGAAGGTTCTGCTAGGCTCTGGTCCTAGCACACTGTGCAGAGAGAAAAAAAACTGTAGGTTGAAGGATTTGTGACTGGATTGGTGTCCTAATCCCTCCACTTGAGGCCTTGCCTGGTTACAGAAGATGGTTGGTTCAGGCTCCTTGTCCCCCATTACTGCGAGTCTTTCCAAGGATTACACTTGTAGATTACATGGAGTTTCCATTGTTTTAGGTCTCCACGTTGTACTCAAATGCCTCCCAAATCCAGTTGTTTCTTCCACCATTTTCTACTTCCCCTGTATCTGATCCCTCCTGTTCCCAACCTCACCCACCCCAGTTCACTGGTGAAATATATTTTATTTACCCTTCCTAGGGAGATCCTGTGTCCTGTGCCCCAGCCCTCCTTGTTACTTCGCCTCTCTGGGTCTGTGGACTGTGGCATGTCTTTTACTTTACAGCTAATACTCACTTATGAGAATGTACATAACATTTTGTCTCTGGGTCTGAGTTACGTAAGTCAGGATGATTTGATTTTTTTTTTCTATTTCCATTCATTTGCCTGCAAATCTGAATCTTAATTTTTAATGCTAGTAGAATTTATTTCATTATATCCTACTGAAATAAAAAGTACTCTATAAAAATCACACTAACATGAAAGGGTAGGTGATTCCATTAATAAACATTAATGGAGTTAAGTATAAGGAATTCTAAAATTAGGTGAGTTACTTTTAAAAGGATTTACCTAGGGAAATTTACCCAGGGAAAATTACTAAGATTGCTAAATTATAATACAATATTAACTTCTTTCTTCATTGAGCCAACCTCCACATACAAATAGGGAACTCAGGATCAACTGACAGCAGTCACTTCACCCAGTAGAGAACCAGCCACTTTCTCTTGAGGATGGTGAAATATCCTATGCCCTGCCCTGCCACTACGGAGATGATACACTTCCACTATAGCATCAGCCCTGGTGCCCAAGAACAATCTATAGAAACCAGTGAACCCTTCATAGAGGTCTGAAAATCAGCTGCTAGAATCTTCTAATGCTACAGGAAGTTTACTCCTAGGCTCAGAGGTTACACCAGTCCCTAGCTAAACTGGGACCACTTCTGACATCCCATTTGCTCATCCCAAGTACCATTCAACTTGTCCACATTCTGACAAGCTAGGTTAACAGCAAAAAAAGATCCCACCCTCCAAAGAAAAGCAACATGATTAACCAAGACAGTTATGTCTCTTCTAGAAAATGGTACCTTCATAATAACATTCCTGGATGAAAGCAACTTATTACCAAAAATGTTTTCAAAATGGCAATTATGTTTAAGGAACTCACAGGATACCCATACATACTAGAATGAAGACTGCAAAAAAAAAAAAAAAAACAGTTGAGTGAAATAAAGAAAAAAAGCAATGAAATAGAATTTAATAAAGAAACAGAATTCTCGAAGAAAAGCTAATCTGAAATGAAAACTGGAAATGAAATTATTAAGTCAGTGAAATAAAAAATTGGAAAGCAATACCAACAGAATGGATGAACTGGAATAAAGAACAGAGTATCAAGGGCCGAAGACAAGGTGAAGAAAATATTTAAATCAGTCCAAGAAAATAGTAAATCGAGAAAAAAAATAACCCCAGTGGAAACAGAATATGGAGGAACTCTGGAACTCTTTAAAAAGAACAAATGCAATATGAATCACAGGTATAAAAGGAGAAGAAACCCACATCACTGGTATAGAAAATACTTTCAAGAACATCATAGAAAATTTCTCAAAAGAATGTGCAACAGAATATTTATTTATCAACATTTATATTTATTAATACTTAGCAATCACCTATAAAATACTTAAATCCTATAACCTAAACCCTATAATCTATCATTTATAATCTAAGCACACCCTAATATCTATCTAAGAACACTCTAATACCTATCTAAAAATACTTAACACAATTTTAACTTTCTTAAAAAGATTTATCGTTCTTATTGTAGGTCCATGTAGGGTGACTTGGTTTCTGGCAGTCCCATCAGGTAATGTCTTCTAAACATAAAATCTGTTAGGCCTTACTTTGTCAGTTCGTAAGGCCAGTTTATTTCCACCATCAAATTGAGGCCAGTTTATAAAGTGATTCTGTTCCAACTGCCAAACTGAGGCCGGCCTTTTTCCATCAACTGAGACTTGCCTCTATGGTCTCTTTGGCCCAGTCAAACCTCATAGCCAAAAGCCTCTCCAACTGGTTGCCAAACTTCACTCACCTGCTGCCTTTTTTCCTGCTCTGGAGCCCCAAGTCAGGTGCCTTGAAAGAACTCTGTCTGTGCAGGTTTTATGTAAATTCGGTTAATGTTGTACCTTGCTGTGGGCTTCTCCAGCATAAGTTCTCAGTTGGTGAGGGCAAGAACAAGAGAGCTTTTATATAGTCTTATCTTGTGATTCTTGGGGGGGGGGAGGGTCCAAAGTCACTCATGATTTCCAGCAGTTCTGTTGCTATGGCAACCGATGTCATCTGTGCAGCTTGTGTGTTTCTTAGCCAAACCCCTTCAACAGGACATATCTTCTGGCTACAACTGACTTTGTCCATATCAACAAGTAAAGGGACGTCAAGCTCCTCCTTTTGTGCTGCCAGACACTAATCTGAACTGCCTACTAATTTCACTAAAAAGGCCTAACTTCTACCACGAGAATTAGTATCAAGAGACATACAAAATACCAAGTAAACAGAATCAGAAAAGAAACTCCAAATGTTACGTAATAATCAAAATACTAATTATATGGAACAAAGAAAGGATATTCATTCTGCATACAAAGACAGACTGATTAGAACAATAAATGGAGACAACTCTGAGCACCAGAATGGTCTGGATAGATGCTCTACACCTTCTGAAAGATCACAGATGCCATCTCAGACTATTACACTCAGCAAAACTATAATAGAAGGATAAAGACAGACTTTTTGTGATAAAAATAATTTTTTAGGAATTTATGACTCTTTAGAAAGCGCTACAGAGAATACTGGAAGAATAGTTGGTCTGAAGAGAGAGTTAAACACACCCAGGAAAGTATAGGGAATAAATAACTACAGAACAGTTCACCAAAGGAAGTCTAAGTTAACAAAGCAATGCCCAATATTAAGTCTCAATTCTTAAAAACAGAGACACAGACTAACAGATTGCAAAAGAAACATAGGATACACTCTTTTGGTGCTGCCAAGAAACAAAACTCACCATCAACAAGAGATACCATGTTTAAGTGAAAAGAGGGAGAAAGCATATCCAAGAAAATGGAACTAAGAAACAAGTGTAGCTATTCCAATATCTGGCAACATAGACTTTATATCAAAACTAGTCAGAAGAGATTAGAAAGATATTTCATATACAAAACTAGGAGGATATTAAAATTTTAAACATTTATAAATCAATTATAAGAGTACTCATTTTTATCCAAGAAGTACTAGTAGATATAAAACTACAGATTGACTCCTATCTGGTGATGGTAGGTAACCTCAATACCCTATTCTTTTGAATAGTCAGGTCATTCACACAAAAATGAAACAGAGAAACTTTGGAGTCAAATGACACCATAAATCAAATGGCTCTAGCAGACATCTATAGAACACTATACCCAAACACTAAAGACTACATTTTCTTTACTGTAGCCCATGGAACTTTCTTCAAAACTGATGACATATTAGGACACAAAGCAAGTCTCAACAGTGTAGAAAAAGCTGAAATAATATACTGCATTCTTTCTGAACACAAAGGAATAAAGTTGGATACCAGTAACAGAAACTATAGAAAGTCCATAAATTTATGTAAACACATAACATATTACTCAACAAAAATTGAGGCAAGGGAGAAATCAAGAACAATTTAAAAAATCCTAGAATTGAATGAAAATGAAAGCACAAAATACCAAAATATATGGGATACAATGAAGGCAGACGTGCAGGCTAGTTTTACGTCTATCTGACACAAGCTGGAGTCATTTTGGAAGAGGGAACCTCAATTCCCACCAGATTGTCTATGGACAAGCCTGTAATTTGTTCTTTTGATTGTGGATGGGCCCAACTCTGGTGGTCCTAGATGGTATAAGAAGCCAGACTTAGAGGAGCAAGCCAATAATCAGCACCTCAAGTAGTCTCTGCTTTAGCTCCTTCCCCTGGATTACTGCTGTTAGCTCTTGCCCTGATTCCCCTGGATGTTTAAATACAAACTGTAAAATGAAATAAATTTTTTCCTTCGCATGCTGCTTTTGGTCATGGTATTTTATCACAGCAATAGAAACCTGACCAAGACAGCAGTCCTAAGAGGAAAGTTTATAGAACTAAGTACCTACATTAAAATTTTGAGATCTTGCCTACTTAATGCATACTTAATAATACATCTGAAGATCTTGGAAAAGAGAACAAACAATACCCTAAAACAACACATGGGAAGAGATAATTGGTTCTTCGAAAATATTAACAAGATTTACAAACAATTAGCAAATTAACCAAATGAGAGAAGACCCAATTAATAAAATCAGGCATGAAATGGAAATTATTACAACAGACACTGAGGAAACTCAGAGAATCATAAGGACATACTTTAATTTATGATCTACCAAAGTTAAAGATGAACTAAATAACTTAAATAGACCCAGAACAACTCTATGACCTAGAAAAAGTAATTAAAAAAAAAATCTCAACTTAAAAAGATTAGGGCCACATAGATATAGCATAGCATAGCATTATACCAGACCTTTAAAGAAGAACTAACACCAACACTACTCAAAATTGTCTGTAGAATGTAAAAGGACAATTCGTTTTTTTTTTTTTATGAATCCAGAATTACCAACACCCAAACCAGATAATGATCCAACAGAAAAAGAATATTATTGGGCCAATCTCTCAGACAAACATAGACATAAAAATTCTCAATAAAAATAGGCTAGCCATAGGTGTGTGCGCTCATTTCTGGGTCTTCAATTCAATTTATTGATCCACTGGTCTGTTTCTATACCAGAACCATGCTGTTTTTATTACTATTGCTCTGTAGTACAGCTTGAAATCTGGGATGGTGATACCTCCAGATGCTTTTTTATTGTACAGGATTGATTTAGCTATTCTGGGTTTTTTGTTATTTCATATGAAGTTGAGAATTGCTTTTTCCAGGTCTATAAAGAATTGTGGTGGTATTTTATTAGGAATTGCATTGAATCTGTATATTGCTTTTGGCAGAATGGTCATTTTTATTATGTTTATCCTACCTATCTATGAGCTTGGGAGATCTTTCCATTTTCTGATGTCCTCTTCAATTTCTTTCTTCAAGGACCTGAAGTTCTTGTCATACAGGTCTTTCACCTGCTTGGTAAGAGTTATCCCCGGGTATGTTATATTGTTTGTGGCTATTGTGAAAGGCATTGTTTCCCTAATTTCTTTCTCAGCCCACTTATTTTTTGTATAATGAAGGGCTTCTGATTTTTTGAATTAATTTTGTATTCAGCCACCTTGCTGAAGGTGTTTATCAGCTGTAAGAGTTCTATGGTGGAATTTTTGGGGTCGCTTTTGTACACTACCATATCGTCTGCAAATAGGGATAATTTGACTTTTTCGTTTCCAATTTGCATCCCCTTGATCTCCTTTAGTTGTCTTATTGCTCTAGCAAGAGCTTCAAGTACTATGTTGAAGAGATATGGCGAAAGTGGGCATCCTTGCCTTGTACCTGAGTTTAGAGGAAATGTTTTAAGTTTCTCTCCATTTAATTTGATGCTGATTACTGGCTTGCAGTATATCACCTCTATTATTTCTAGGTATGGTCCTTGTATGCCCATTCTCTCTAGGACTTTAAGCATGAGGGGGGTGCCACACCTATGGTCATTTAATTTTTGACAAAGAAACCAAAACCGTACACTGCAAAAAGGAAAACATCTTCAACAAATGGTGCTGGTCTAACTGGATGTTGAAATGTAAAAGAATGAAATTAGACCCATACTTATCACCTTTCACAAAACTTAAGTCCAAGTGGATCAAAGATCTTAACATAAGGACTGATACACTAAATTTATTAGAAGAGAAAGTGGGTAAAATCTTCAAACTCATAGGCACAGGTGACAACTTCCTGGACAGAACACCAACAGCTCAGGCTCTAAGACCAACAATCAATAAATGGGACCTCATGAAACTGAAAAGCTTCTGTAAGGCAAAAGATACTGTCATTGGAACAAAACTGCAGCCTACAGATTGGGAAAAAATCTTCACCAACCCCACATCTGACAGAGGGCTAATATCCAAAATTTACAAAGAAGTCAAGAAATTAAATGCCAAGAAACCAAATAATCCAATCAAAAGTGGGGAACAGAGCTAAACAGAGAATTCACAAAGGAGGAATCCCTAATGGCTGAGAGACACTTGAAGAAATGCTCAGCATCCTTAATCATCAGAGAAATGAAACTCAAGACGATTCTGAGATTCTATCTCACACCTGTCAGAATGGCTAAGATCAAAAATTCAAATGACAGCACATGCTGGGAAGGTTGTGGAGAAAGGAGGACACTCCTCCATTGCTGGTGGGAGTGCAAGCCTGTACAACCACTATGGAAATCAGTCTGGCAATATCTTAGAAAACTTGGAATAGCTCTACCTCAAGACCCAGCCATACCAGTTCTGGGTATACATCCAAATGACTCCTCACTGAATCACAAGGACATTTCCTCATATATGTTCATAGCAGCCTTATTTGTAATAGCTAGAAACTGGAAACAACCCAGCTGTAAATCAACTGAGGAATGGATTAAAAGAAAAAAAAAAAAACTGTGGTACATCTATCTACACAATGGAATACTACTCAGCTATCAGAAACAACGAAATCATGCAATTTGCAGCCAAATGGATGGAACTAGAGAAGCTCATCCTGAGTGAGCTAACCCAGACTCAGAAGGATGCACATGGCATCTATTCACTTATAATCGGATTTAGCCATACAGTACAGGATAACTATACTACAGCCAATGAATCAAAGGGAAGAGGAACATAGACTTTGTTACTTGTCAATGAGACACTTTGCCCTAGTGGTGCTGCCTTGTAGGCCTCCAGTGTATGAGGAGGCTCTTGGCCCTCATATGACTGCTGAACTGGAGCAGGGGACTGATGGGATGGAAGGAGGAGGAGTGGGATGGAAGAGATATGGGATAGAGGGTGGGAGAGTGGGACTGGGAGGGGTGGAAAGAGGGTACTATGATGGAGATGTAATCTGAAGTAAAAATAAACATTAAAAAAAAGGCTAGCCAAAACACTCTTGAATAAAAAGAGAATTGCTAGAGGTATCACCACCAGTGATTTTTAAGTTATATTACAGAGCTATACTCATAAAAAACTGTAACACTGACCAATGGAATCAAATTGAAGACCTGAATATATACTCATGGACCTACAGCTACCAAAAACATATACCATCTTCAACAAATGGTACTGGTAAAACTGTATGGTTACATATAGAAGAATGAAATTAGATTCTTAGCTATCACCCTGCACAAAACTCAAATTCTAAAATGATCAAGTATCTTACCATAAGACATGATATCCTAAACCTGACACAGAAGGAAGGAGAAAATATGCTTGAAAATATAGACACAATAAAGTGACAATCAGACCCTATATGGGTCTGATCCAGGTCCACTACATATATGTTATGGTTGTGTAGTTGGGTGTTCTTGTGGGACTCCTGAGAGTGGGAGTGGGGAGTTGTCTCTGACTCTTTTGCTTCTACTGGATTGTCTCCTCCACCCTTGATATGAGGGTTTTTGCCTAGTTTTATTGTAACTTGTTATGCTGTGTTGATATGCCAGGAAGCCTCCTTTTTTCTTGGGGGGGGGGCACAGGGAGAGGAAACACAGGAGGAATCAATCTGGAAGAGAGGGGAGGTTGGGAGAAAGGACTGGGAAGAGTAGATGGAGGGGAAACTGCAGTCAGAATGTAATGCACAAGAGATGAATAAAAGAAAAAACCCAGAAAAAATAGCTAATAAAATATGCAAAACTTCAAAAATAAAATATTAAAACAGAAATTCTTCCTGCCCCAAGAGGCATTGCAGATATGGCTGCTGTGGCACATATACATCAGTAGGTGGCAGGGAGGAGAGAGGTTATGTCTACATTCAGTGTTCTGACCTATGAACATCTGAATGAATACTAACTAGAGTATTTTTCCTGGAGGGGGAAAAAGCAAACAAGATAACAATACCACTTTAGCACCATGGGACCCAGAAGGGGAGCTAGCCTATGTTGAAAACCAGTCCAGCACTAGATGGGCTCACATGACAGGAAGCAAGCCAGGGAGCTCTGCCTGGCCCTGAATGAGAGGGTTGTGGGTGAGCCAACCCCAAGGGTGTGAGTGTGGGAGAGCCAAACCTGCCTTTTTCTGTTTTGTAGAGGTGTTGGCGAGAGACAGAGAGATGCCCTCCCCTCCCTTTTGCCCTCACCATCATTGGCTGACAGGAGATCTGGCCCAGATGGGGTCACAAGAGCAAGAGAACTGTCCCTGCCCCTCATATGCTGCAGCACTCAGGAGAGCAGACCCTGCACCTTTCCATGTAGAACTGGCCATGCAAGTGGGGGTTGCAGGTCCAGATCCAGGGCTTTGAGTTGGCTCACCCCAACATCTGCCCCATGGATGAACTGCTGGAGTGCAAGAAGAAGCCAATTTCACAACCCAAAACTACAGGATCTTCATGACACAGGACAGTTACGGTATATCTGAGAAGAGTTCCAGTGAGGTTCCAGTACTGACGGAACAGCAGAAACTAGGGGCCTTGTACCAGATCAAGGAGTCATTATAATGAACATTTGCAAGCAGACTGTGTGGAAAAAAGGGAGTATTGTGGGTGATATTGAGATACACTGCAGCTTTGTGGTGTTGGTGAATGAGAGATCCCCTTTACTCTCTTGTTCTTGTCACATGCCACAGGTGAGAGAATTGGCCATTATGTGATCCTGAAAGCAGGATATTTGATCCAACTCCTTACCTGCTACAGCACTTGGGAGAGCAGGCCCTGCTAGTGGGGGTTGCAGGACCAGAACCAGGGCTTTGTGTTGGCCCATCCCATGGATAAACTGGAGTGCATGAAGAGGCCAGTTCCACAGACCCAAAACCATGGGATCTCTATGACACAGGACAGTAACAGCATATCTGAGAGGAGTCCCAGTAAGGTTCCAGTATTGACAAAGTAGCAGAAGCCAGAGGCCTCATACCAGACCAAGAAGTAGTTATAATGAACATTTGCAAGCAAAAATGTGTGGACCAAAGGGAATATTTGTGGGGCACACTGAGACACACTACAGCTTCCACAATGAGATTTTTTTCATGTGGGGGGTGGTTGCAAAGGTGGCGGGTGGGTCTCAGGGGAGGTGGGAGAGGAGAGGGAACAGGGTGCATGATGTGAAATTCACAAAATAAAAAAATAATAAAAACAAACACAAAAAAACAAACAAAATAACACACAAAAAAGCCAACCAACCAAACAAAAAGAATTTTTGGGAGAAATGACTGATGCCAGGGCTGAGACAAGAAATATACCAGATGAGCTTGGGGCCTCTTACAGTGTGAGAGAGCAAGGGACATCCTTAAAAAAGAAAAATTGACTCAAACAATTTGACCTATTGTTTAAGGTCAAACAATAATGGTGGTATGTCAAAGGGCCACTGGAACAATGTGAACAATCCCTCAGTGGCCAAAGCTGTGACGACATGAGCAGTGAGACAATCTAGTACTGGATTAGACCTAAGAATAGAACAGCCATGAATCTACTCTGAAACAAATGACCAGGTAAATCGGCAATGGGAGGAAAGGAGACACAAGGTATAATCACTCCAAATAGTTTATGTAAATGCTCTTCCCTCAGACATGTGGAGCACAACTCCCTCCAAATACCACTGTTGCGAGATTTTACAGGGGAGACCCATGACAAGTGTTATCCTGCCCAGGTGACCATGTTGTATTGGCTGTGTTTCGATTTGTCAATTTAACATGTATGGGTGTTTTGCCTGTGTGTATGTTTATACCCCAAGTGTGTGCCTGGTACCCAAAGAGGCCAAAGAGAGTATCAGATACCTGGAGCTGGAGTTCCAGGTACTGTGAGCCACCATGTAGGTACCTCCCTTGGAAAATCAGCCAGTGCTTCTTCTATCTGATGAGCCTGATAGTGTTCTCTTGATGTAACATGATAAGGTCTTCTCCCCTAAAATCATAGTGTTAGTCTAATAACATTAGCTGTGAAGGGCACAGTGCAAATTCCTAAACATGTGTCCTCAAAACTGCCAAGATCATTACAACAAAGATTCTTTGAGAAATGACCACAACCAAGGGGTGTCTAGGAAGGTGACAAATAATGTAAAATGACTTGGATTACACCCTAGAATGGAAAGGCTCAGAATATGAAAAACTATTGAAAGTGAAATCTAAATAAAATATTTGCTTTAGCTACAAATATAGGCACAGGAAAGGACTTTCTGAACAAGACCATAGTACTAAGGCACTAAGACTAAAAGTTAATGAATGAGACCTCATGAAACTAAAGAACTTTTGTAGAGCAAAGGATACCACCAGTCAAATAGATAGGTAACTAATAAAATGGGAAAAAATCATTGTCAGCTATACAGAGAGTTTATTTAAGTAGAAATTAAGAACTAAAACAAACAAACACCTATACACCAAACAAGCCAATTTAAAAATGGGGCAAGGATGTTGAGCATCTCTGCCATTTGAGATTCCTCTGTCGAGAATTCTCAATTTAGCTCTACACCTAATGTTGGTGTTTAATTTTTTGAGTTCTTTATATATTTTGGACATTAGCCCCCATTGGATGTGGAGTTGAAGATCTTTTCCCAGTCTGTATGCTGCCAGTTTGTCCTATTGACAATGTCCTTTGCCTTACAGAAGCTTTTCAGTTTCATAAGGTCCCATTTATTGTTGATCTTAGTGCCTGAGCTATTGGTATTGAATTCAGGAAGTAGTCTCCTGTGCCTATGTGTTCAAGGCTTTCCCCCACTTTCTCTTCTATTAGATTTAGTGTGTCCAGTTTTAGATTAAGGTCTTTGATCCACTTGAACTTGAGTTTTGTGCAAGGTGATAAATAAATTCTTCTACATGTTGACATCCAGTTAGACCAGCACCATTTGTTGAAGATGCTGTCCTTTTTTTCATTGTATAGTTTTAGCTTCTTTGTCAAAAATCAGATGTTGTAGGTGTGTGGGTTTATTTCTGGATCTTTGATTCAATTCCATTGGTCAACCTGAATGTTTTTATGCCAGTACTATGCTGATTTTATTACTATTGCTCTGTAGTACAACTTGAAATGAGGAATAGTGATACCTCCAGAAGCTCTTTTGTTGTACACGATTGTTTTCACTATCCTGGGTTTTTAATTTTTCAATATAAAGTTGAGAATTGTTCTCTCAAGGTCTGTAAAGAATTGTGTTGGTATTCTGATGGGAATTGCATTGAGTTTGTAGATTGCTTTTGGTAAAATGGCCATTTTTACTATGTTATTCCTACCAATCCATGAACGTGGGAGATCTTTCCATCTTCTTATATCTTCTTCAATTTCTTTCTTCAGAGACTTGAAGTTCTGGTCATACAGGTATTTCATTTGATTGGTTAGAGTTACACCAAGGTATTTTATATTATTTGTGGCTATTGTGAAGGGAGGAAGACACCAACCCACCCACAAAACCTTTGTCCCAAAATCCACCCTGCCTACAAGATGTGCAGGCAGAATGACGGAACAGAGATTGAGGGAATGGCTGGCCAATGATTGGCCCAACTTGAGACCTGCTCTATGAGAGAGAACCAACCCCCAACCCTATTAATGATGACTGTCCTCTGAGAGGCTCCACCCAGCAAAGGATCGATGCTGAGACCAATAGTCAAACATTGGGAGTCTTGTGGATGATGCTGAGACCAACAGTCAAACATTGGGAGTCTTGTGGAAGAGTTAGGGGAAGGACAGAGGCACTGGAAGGGAACAAGAACTACAAAACAAGACCAACAGAGGCAACTGACCCAGAGCACGTAAGGACTGAACCCAGGCCCCCTACACTCATGGAATGGAAGAGCAGTTTGGTCTTTATGTGGACCTCCTAGCAATTGGAGTGGGACTGTCGATGACATGGACTTTGTTGCCTACAGTTGGATGATTTTCCCCTTGCTGGGCTGCACTGACTGGCTTCAGTGGAAGAGGATGCAGTTAGTTCTGATGTGACATCAAGTACTGGGGCGAGTTGGTGGGAGGGGCCCTTCTCTGAGAAGAAGGGGAGGGGGAAAGGAGGTAGAGGGTAGGAGGGCAGGATTGGAAGGAGAAGAGAGAGGGTTCTCTGAACAGGATGTTAAAATGAATTAAAAAAATAAAATAAATCAATGGAAAAGAAAATGGGGCAAGAAATCAAATACAGAGCTCTCAATAGATAAAATATAAATAGTTGGTAAATATTATTTTTTAAAGTGTCCAACATCCTTAGCCATTTGGGAACCACAAATTAAAGCTACTTTGATACTTCATCTCACCTCACTCAGAATGGACAAGATAAAAAAAACCACAACAAATAATAGTATGGCTATGATGAAAGGGAATACTTATTTGATGGGGTGATGCTATGCATTCTAAATATTAATTAATTGGTCCTTCTTGCTGTCTGTTACTTTGTTTTGTAATCATTGTCTCTGATTGGTTGAATGAATGCTGAGGCCTCAGATTGGGCAAAGACAGAGGTAGTGGGACTAAGGTGCTCGGACTTCTGAAGCAGAGAGGTTCATGGGTAGAAGAAGCCTCTAGATAGGGAAGGAGTAGAAGCCAGGAGCAGGAAGGAGACACACGATGGGGTAGATTAAAGATCATTCCTGTAGCCTGGAATATCGGCATAGCATGGAGAACAGCAGTCCAAGGGACATATGTATACATGGGGGTCATATTTGGGGAAAAGAATTAAGAGCTAGCTTAGATGGGCTAAGATTACACAACCTAGGCCCAGGATTGTTAAAATCCACCAGGTCTCTGTGTGTGCTCAATTATAATGGCAGGTTAAGGATTAGAACTGCAGACCAATTAACCATACTCTAAATACTGCTTGAATAATTTAATTAGCCATATTTCTACAAATGGTGACCAACTGCAGCAATTAGAATCCATGCTTACAGCCTGAGAAGGCCCAGGTGAAAGGCAGTTTCCTAGCCAAAGGGCAGGGAGCTGAACCCAAATACATTTCAAAGGTGAGGCTCCCTTAACAAAAGCTACTGCCTTGCAGCAAAGGTGGAGAGCTAAGGCTGTCCTTACGTACTAAAAACCCAGCACCCTTCTAGACAAGCTAGGCAATGTAATTAACCACCTAGATTAAAAATGGAGGAATAATGTCACAATACATTTGGGATTCCATTTGAGTTTGTTCCTCTTAGTGTGCAAATGATTTTTACACTGACAAATGTGGTTCTATGTCTGACCAGAGAGCCTTAGAAAAGGACAGAGTTTATAGAGGGAATGGTAAATTACCAACAATGACTATGGGGGTAAGTGGGAGGCCCTTCCTGATAGATAGTACAAAATTGATGGCAGCTGGAGCTCAGAACTCTCTGGCTACTAGGTGCTTGTCAGGGCTCTGGGATCGAATCCCCAATGAAATGCAGCTCAACTAGATTCTGGGGAATAATGAACAGAGCTTCAATTGCAACATGGATGGCACCTCTAGGCTAAAGTTTTTGGAATGCTCTTGTTTCTTTGCTTGATTTTTGTTTAGATGGCTTTGATTTTCCCTATATCGTGAGGTAGAAAGGATATTTTTGTGGTTTGTCATTGCTAAAATATGAGAGATTTTTGAAGATTTTGGACAGATTTGGAATTGTCACTATAGTTCAGAGTTGTTCTCTGGGTTACAGAGTTACTATTATCTGAGATTTAACTGAAATATTTGAGCAGGGTGGTGATGGCACACGCCCTTAATCCCATCACACGGGAGGCAGAAACAGGCAGATCTCTGAATTCCAGACCAGCCAAGTCTAAACAATGAGTCAGGGTGGGACTCCTGCTGATAAGATAAGGCTGCTTGCTAAGGACAGTCTAGATTTCAAAATGGTACAGTTTTTCCTTGAAGGTATTAGTTAAGTTTTTGCTTAGTAATAAACAATAATGTCCTTACTGATCTAATGGATACACATAATCTTAGATTCATAGAGATTTATAAAGAGAAGTGGTCATAAGTCAGTCTTCTTGGTGTGGGGCTCCCACAGGAGAACTGGTTTCAAGAGGCATTTTGCCCCTAAAAGAGATATGTTAGTCTAGTCTCTGGGCATGGTGGTGCATGCCTTTAATCATAACACTTGGGGGGCAGAGACAGGCAGATAATCTCTGTGAATTCAAGGACAGCCTGGTCCATGAATTGAGTCCAGGACAAAGATACAGAGAGAAATCCTGTATTGGAAGACAGAGAGAGAGAGAGAGAGAGAGAGAGAGAGAGAGAGAGAGAGAGAGATTGAGATTAGTTAATATAAGGACCCAGAGTTAGGCTGGGAAAGGAACATGCAAGCTACTTGCCTCCCACCACCACCAGCTAAGCAAAAGATAACAAAAAATAGCATATCATGCTACTCTAAACCAGTCTCAAGAATGAGGTTCCCATGGAAGAATTGAAACTCAAACTAATACAAAATGGCTTAATTAGTATTACTATTTAATAAAGGTAATTCAAAGATTTAAATTCATACCTTGATCCCAAAACTTGGGAGACAAGGAAAAAACCGGTTCTTTGTGTTCCAATCCAATCTACAAAACTCTATAGAGCAAATGAAGACAGCCCAAGCTACAAAAAGAAACTGTCTCAATAAGGATAGAATATATCCACATAGAAATTAAATCTCCAAGGAAAGGAGAAAAGGAAAGAAAAAAAGTGTAAATACACACCTTTGAGACAGATAAGTTTCTTTTGAGTTTGAGGCCAAATCTACAATAGTCAGAACTACTCAGAAAAAAACCTGTCTCAGTCAATTATTAATAAGTTTATATCAACCATAAAGGAGAATATTTAAACTCCATGCAATCTTATGCTGAATTTTCAACTTAAAATTGATTATGTTTAACATATATATGTAATACTATTACATGCCATCCTTTCATATGGCATGAATGGAGACTTACAAATATCTTTCTTCTGTTCAAACAAAGAGCAGGAAGGAGGATACCCACCATGGGTTAGAAAAAAGAACCTCATTCTACATGCCCAGAAACATCAGCAGAGTTTGGAGAATAACAACTCAGGGGACATATGTATATATGGGATCATATTGGGGGAAAAGAATTAAGAGCTAGCTTAGATAGGTTAAGATTGTACAATCCAGGCCAAGGCATGTGAAAATCTGTCAGGTCTCTTTGTGCCCATTTATATGTCAGGTTAAAGATTAACAACCACCTACCAATTAAATATAATATAAATACAAGTAAATAATTTAACTATTTCTACACTTATTCACTGATGGTGGGAGTGAAAACTGGTACCACTACTATAGAAATCCTCGTAGCAGTTCCTTAAGAAGTTAAAAATATATCTACTACTACAAGATCCAGCAATACCATTCCTGGTCATATACTTTAAAGACTTATATCCTTCTATAGTTACTCATCCACTTTCAATGCTCTCTATTCACAACAGTCAGGGAATGGAAGCAACCAAGATACACAGCAATTGATAAATGGTTAATGAAAATGTAGTTTTCATAGAGGTTGTACAAGTTTGCACTCCCACCAGCAATGGAGGAGTGTTCCCTTTTCTCCACAACCTCGCTGCCATGTGCTATCATTTGAGTTTTTGATCTTAGCCATTCTGATAGGTGTGAGATGGAATCTCAGAGTCGTCTTGAGTTTCATTTCTCTGATGATTAAGGATGCTGAGCATTTCTTCAAGTGTCTCTCAGCCATCAGGGATTCCTCCTTTGTGAATTCTGTTTAGCTCTGTTCCCCATTTTTTGATTGGCTCATTTGGTTTCTTGGCATTTAATTTCTTGACTTCTTTGTCAATTTTGGATATTAGCCCTCTGTCAGATGTGGGGTTGGTAAAGATCTTTTCCCAATCGGTGGGTTGTCATTTTGTTCTAGTGACAGTGTCCTTTGCCTTACAGAAGCTTTTCAGTTTCATGAGGTCTCATTTATTGATTGTTGGTCTTAGAGCCTGAGCTGTTGGTGTTCTGTTCAGGAAGTTGTCACCTATGCCAATGAGTTCAAGGTTTTCCCCCACTTTCTCTTCTATTAGATTCAGTGTGTCGGGCTTTATGTTAAGGTCTTAGCCCTACCTAAAGACTCAGCTATACCACCTAAATGATTTCTCACCAAACCACAAGGACACATCCTCATCTATGTTCACAGCAGCCTTATTTGTGATAGCTAGAAACTGGAAAAAAACCCAGATGTCCCTCATCAAAGGAATGGGTTAAAACAAAAACAAAACAAAACAAAACAAAAAAAAAAACTGTGGTACATTTACACAGTGGTATTCCACTGTGTAACAAGGAAATCATGCAATTCGCAGCCAAATGGATGGAAGTAGAAAAGTTCATCCTGAATGAGCTAACCCAGACTCAGAAAGATGCACATGGCATCTACTCACTTATAATTGGATTTTAGCCATATAGTGCAGGATAACCATCCTACAACCAACACACCAAAATGATCAGGAACAGACTTTGTTACCCTATCAAGGGGACAATTTGCTCTAGGGGGCTACCATGTAGGCCCCCAGTGCAAGTGGAAGCTCTTAGCTCTCATATGACTGTTGAACTGAGAGGGTCTGATTTGTAGGGACAGTCCACATTGGAGGCGTGGGATGGGTGGAAGAAGGAGGAGAGGGTGGAACCCAGAGGGGTGGAAAGAGAGCACTATGATGGAGATTTATCTTGATGTAATAAACACAATAATAATAATAACAATAATAATAATAATAATAAATATTTTATAAACTGAAAAAAGAAAATGTACTTTTCATTAACAAGGAATATACTTTGGCAACTAAGAAAAATAAATTATGAAGTTTTCAGGTGAATGAATGCAGGTGGAAACAATAGTCCTCAGTGATGTGACTCAAAACAAACACTGCATGTTTTTGTTTATTTGTGGATGTTAGTTTTCAATCATTAGATGTGTTTCATTTGGAATACCAAAAGAGGTCAGGAAACTATGGGACATGAGAGGGCTTTAAATGGAGGGGAGACAGAACACAGTGATAAAAAGGGGAAAAGGGTAATAGTAGAAAGGTTCAAAGGGAGCAGACTCATACATCAGGGTAGAGGGGGAGTTTGGGGTGGGACAATTAGAACTAAAGAACTTTTGACAAAAACCATATAGAATCCTACTACTGCAGAAGCTTCTTAAAATATGTACACATATAAAAAGAGTTTAGAAGGATTTATCTGATAACACAAGGTACAACAGATAGGAAAACAAAACCCCAAAGTCCAGTGCCAGGAATGGGTTCCTTTATTTGAAGCTGTATGGCTAGTGAGGTTCTACAGAGGCCCAGACATTACATACTATTCTATTCACATTGCTTTTGTACTTTCAGGAACTTGATGGCAAGACACTATTGCTGAAGACAATAGCTAAGAAACCAAGCAGGTACTAACCTGAAAGCCAAATCCCTACTGGGAAGCTTTCATAGTGTTGAAAAGTAATCATTAGTTTACCCAGCTTTGAACCACGCAAGCTACAATAGAGTCTAGGCTGATGCAACATGGCACAAATAACTTATTGCTATATCCATTCTCAAAAATCATTAAAGAAGTTTCTTTCTGCATTAGATAGTGATTACATTGATACCCACAATGACCCAGCATGTAGGGGAGAGACTCAGGAGTACCTAACCTTGAATAGGGTACCTTTCTCATATTCCCTTCTCCCAAGGCTCACAGAGTACCTTTATCATACTCCCTTCTCCCAGGAATCATAGCAAAATAGGGAACCAGGGGGTAGAAAGAGTCTAAGAGCCAGAAGTTGTGGATGTCTACCACAGAATAGTGTTTTCTAGACATAACATACAGCTGCACATATGAACTGACAGCAGTTATAACAGTACACACAGGTCCGCGCACACACTCAAGATAGACAAAATCCCCACATGGAGGTGAGGGTGAGCAGGAAGTACCACCTTGGAGGAGGAGCTACTGACAGCTGCTAATTGCTGGAAAAGAAAGTCAGATCTCTTTATGGGTGTGAACCTTGGTGCTCCAGGGAACAGCATCACATGCAAGAGCATTCAGGCAGCACAACATTGGCTGGCTGGATTTCAAACAAACAAAAAAAGACTTGGATGGGGAGATGGAGATAGAGATAGAGATAGATATGGGAGGAATTTGGGGGAGGGAATTATTTTCAAAATGCACTACATGAAATTACCAAATAATTAAAATATTATTTAAATAACAAATAGGAAATTGAAATTTAGCTAATCTCCCATTTTCTACCTCTAAGAATCCCTAATGCTGAGATGACAGAATGTGCCTTAAGTCTTTAGATCACAACTCATCAGTGATTAGCAACTTCACCTTTACAGTTTTTACAGCTACTTGATTATTCTGTGGGGGTTTTTAGTTACATAGTACATATGATTTACATACATGTTATGGATAGAAACAGAAATACAAAGTACAAATAGTGGTATTCATAAGCCATATCCAAAAAGGATGTTTCCTTATGTAAAAAAACATCATAGGTTTTATTTTGATGCTTGACAAAATTGTTTTGTATAACAGAAATGCTATAAAGTTTAGAATTTCTATAAAAAGCAGGTAAGGAAAATTCTAGTTATGCAAAACAAAATATACTCAAGGTAAGTTAGTGTCACCAACCAAAGAAAGGTAGAAAATTCTTTAGAATCAGATTTCTATTAAATTTGGATGCTCAAGATGAACAGGCAGAGCTTTGGCAACAGAACTCACAGACAGACTGACTGACTCAGAGACAGTTTGACAACTGCCAACATGACTGTTGGGAGAGTTTCCAAAGAGCCAAAGGCTGGGATTACCATCCAGTGCCTGGCATTCTGGTCCTTGCATTTGAAGCTTTTTTTCTTACCCTTCATCCAGTATTTTTGTTTGGCTTAAAACCAGCAAGAATTCACAATTTTTTTAAAAAGATCATTAAATGTTCTTATTTTCAAGAAATGTAACATTAGTTGTAAAAGAGCACACTTTTCCTATGGAGAAAATTTAAATGAATTGCTTTATATTCAAATAAAGAAATCAGTGTTAAGGTCTGTCAGAATCTTTATTAGGTGACTTGTAAGCTATAACATAGAATTATATATATATATATATATATAAAATCATATCATAATTCAGTGATAAATTCTTATGGGCCTATTCCTTAGTAAAGCTCCTTTTTCTTGATCCTCATATGGCTCCAGAAGCCCTATTTGAACAAGTCATTCTTTGTAAGGGATATCAAAGATAGTTAAGTGTGCTGTAAGAAGTAGTTGTTTAAATATTTTCTTAAGCTAACAGAAAGGCAGGAGGTCAAGACAACCTGCTGAGAAACATGGGCACCTCCTAGGGTGCAGTTTCTTAAGACAATATCCACTAAATTCACTTGCTAACATACTGGACAATGAGATATGTGAACTTTGGCTTACACCTAACAATCATAAGGAATAAATCAGATGGAGAATTTGATTCTTCACACAACTCCAAATTATACACTTTCCCCCCAAGAAAGCTTACCTTTGGATCTCTTAGGAACAGAGCCTTAAGTATCAGTGAGTGTATGTCCCCGATGAGTGGATAATGCATCAGAAGGCCAAGACAGGTCTGGTAGTTACTAGAAATCACTAAATAAGAGGGAAAAAGGATTTCAGATACAACACTGTTTAAAACATATGCTTTATGATGAATCTAAGAAAATCACTGAGCGTCAAAGCAAGTGATGCAATAATTCAGGTGATCTGACAAAAGTACACTGAGAAGAGATTGTCACCAACCGGCCTCTGTCTGGATCAGGACATTCAGATACAGTTTAACTCTATCCACAGGGAGTGGGGAAAGGAAGAGGTGTAGACACAGGTGTGGTATTTGCAACCAAAACACATTCTTAGATGCATGCATACTTGTTGACATTTATATGGCTACCTTTAGCTTTCCTGCTGATAAATTACTCACAAAAAACTAGTATTAAAAATTCTAATCAAACCAAACAGGTTTACTACGTCCCAAATCAGCAGGAAGTCATTTTAAGA